>JASDQU010331490.1:0-10767 GCA_032191745.1 Picea mariana | reverse complement strand
CATGTATGAAACCATTTAAGACTTCAACAACGAAACAAGACGGTAATAAAAGATATTTCATAGATATAATTACAACCTTATGGATGTAGCATTCAATTTGTTACAACCGAGAGATCAACCATCAAAACTTTCCAACAATCCACCCAAAAAATGTGCTAGCCTAAGTAGATTAATGTGGAAAAATTTTAGCAACTTTCAATGGTTGAGTAGTGAGTTATTAATGAAAATGTATTAGTTTTTTTGTATCTCTAATGGTTGTATAATAAAAGTTATGAAATAAGAAAGAAAACTAAGATAACTAAGATTCTCTAGAGGGGTTAGCAACCTGAAGGCATCGACCAAAGAATCCAACTTGAACAAGATTGATATCTCACCAAAACATGTTTACCAATGCAAAAAAAATTAATTCTTCAATGCAAAAATGAGACTAGTGCCTTTATAATTGTGTGAATGGAGTCTTTGAAGCATAAGTTAGATTAAAAAAATCCCTAAGGGTGTAAACCCTCTTACTCCCTAGGGTATTCCAATCAAACTAGGGTAAGTCTACGAGGGTATACACACTCGTATTTCTCCTAGCAACCCTTGTCCATGAATAACTTAGAAAATGAGATGAACTTAATGGAGGGTGTATACAAAATACTCCTCCTAGGGTTTCAACCAACAATAACAAATAATAGGAAACAAATAACTAATAAATGCAGATTATTCCTTACCAATTCCAAGAAAGAGAGATATCAAACCCTAGTTTCACCAAGCAAATCACCATCCAAAGAAAGAAAATAATCCTTCAAGGGGTGCACATCATTTNTAGTCTTCCTGCAATGGTAGAGATATGATCAAAATGAGATTCAAATAATCTATATTTATATAAAATGTCTTAAAAATAGTTTTTCCACATAATTTAGGGTAAGCAAAAAATAAGGGGACAACAAACCTTGTTTTTCCCCTTTACACAAGTAATTCATCTTTAATACAAATTTAAAATTTAAAAAGTTCACAAAAGAAACCCTAAAATGATGTCACCCATCTAAGGGTGATGCTTTGACCCTTTGAGAAAGTCGTTGGAGTAGAAGCTTGAGGTCATTGGGGCTAATAAATCCTCCCTCTCATGTGTTATATCCTCATAAAGTATCCTCCCACCAAATCATGCCAAGTGTCAATAAGTAGTAGCTTCATCACCACAAACCCTAGCCCCAAAGGTGAGGTCAACTCCTCAACATGACATTTTATCCCCTCCAAGAAAATCGTTTCGCATGTGAGGATTAAGAAAGGTCCTCTAATTGTCCCCTAGGTCTCAAAAGGCATGTCTGTGTGATCTAGAATGTGGACCCTTATCATCCAACCTATGGGCTTCAAGCCCCATGGAAGCCCAAGCTAGGCTTGTTTCTCCAAAACTACCCACCAGCTAGGTCTTGCAAAGACAAATGGATTCACACTCCAAGGATATCAATTCAAAGCATCATGATGATTAAATAAAATCAATAAAATTTCCATCTAAGAAGGTACATCTAAACCATCTCATCGAAATAAACTAATGCTCAAAGACACTATGCACTTTTTCAAGTTTAGGTATGGGAGGGTTGACAAAACGACCTATCCAGTGAATCATTCCTCAAGTCTAGGGTTTTTTACCAAGGGGACCTCCTTCGATTTCTTGTGGATGAGGGGAAGACTTTTGGTCATGGGGTTCATGACATACAATGGGTTTTGGTGTCTCACTTATGGGTGCCTTTGTAGAGGGTGTGTTTCACCTTCGTTTTCAATGCATCCTTTATCCAAGCCCATTTATTTCCATTAATTAAATAATAATCCAAAACCTTGGGTACTCCCTATTGGTGAATCGATTATCTCGGGTGGAAGTATGACAAGGCCACTTGAATATAGAGGTACACAGAGTGCCATATGAAAGGAAAGAAAGGGACACTACATAAGTGTACACACCTCAACAATTGGGGACGTTTTGATCATGTTAATTTTATTTTACAGGTATTTGATTTTTTAGGAGAATATTTTCATTTCTCTCAAGACCTATTTGGGAAAGCATCTGAAAGGTTCATAATAATGATTTTATCTTTTTCCATCCACAAGACTCTGGGCCTTCAGCCCCTTCTTCCCATGAAGTGAGGGACAACCCCTTCTTGGGTCAGTACACCCGAAAAAACCCAAAAGGTGAGGAGATGAGGGGATGAAGTGTGGAAAGTGGCAAGTATGGCCAGGAACGACACAATGAATCATCAAAAGGACCTATCAGTAGAATATGTATCCCTAAGGGTCACCCACTTACTAGGGCGCAATGTCAACCACTAAAGTGAAACATGGAAAAGAGCATAATGTCCAAGCAAATGTGACATAATCAAAAGGAGTAATAGATGCAACAAACTCAAATGCCTCAAATATTGAAATGACACTCACCATAATACCTGACTTGTACCTGACGAAGAAAGACCCAATGTCTTCCAGAGGCCATCTGATGTGGTGGATATCGTCATGATCAACATGGAGTTGTGGTGGTGAGGTGGGTCTCTTCCTATGCAAGTGGACATTATTGGTAAATTTGTCTCTCAGTACCCTATGTTTGCAACCCGAGGGCCTCGAGACATCACATCCTTAATTATCACATAAAATGGGAATAACATATGGCTCTTACTTGGGGACATGTGCTTGTCGTAGAGTGCATGAGAAACACAACATCTCCTAGTAGACCCGTGCCTACACTGAAACGAAAAGATATAAAATATAGGGTGGTTCTATCACCCTTCATCAATATATATCAAAACCAAAAATGAAACTAATCTAGAAAAGAAAATTTTATCTTTTTTTCAAAAGTTTCTAACTAAGCGTGAAATCAATATGCAAGTAGGGAAAAATGAAATATGAAATGAAGCTAAACTAGCATGAGATATCAAGATGAATATGCAAGGAAAGCAAGATGACCTATGTACTTACCTAGGGCATGGGCCCTAAATAAGTCAAGCGACTTTAACATAAGGCTAGCGAAGAGATCCATCCATAGGTAATGTCATATTTATCTCACCCAAAGATGTCAAATAATACTTTTCTTTATCGAACTTCTTCTGGACAACGTAAAGGCCAAGCCATGAGTTGTCATACTTCTGGTCATATTTTGGCTTGCCCCTATTCTTGTCCCACATGAACGCAATACTTCCTTCATTGTAATTGAGGTAAGGTATATTCTCAGTGTATGGATAAGAAAGAGGTTCTGCATTGATTTCCCTTTTGATGGCTTCTTCACATTCTTTAAGTTCTTTCCTCAATCTTTAGATAGACCCTGGATCTTTCCTCTAGAACTTTGCAAGTTTTTATTTGTATTCATTTGGTGTATGTCAAATATTCCATCTTATTAAGTCCCTTCCTCTGATCATCTCTCAACTGGTTTAAGGCTCAGAGTCTCCATTCTCTCTCTCCCCGACTTCTAGCTTCGTTAATCTATTTCTATGTGACTGATTCCTCTTGGAATTTATAGATCATATCCATGAACCTCATATTCTCAGAAGAATTATCATGTCGTCGAGGAAAATCATCTTATCTGTGAGGATATTGCATGGAGAAATCCAAGGTTCTTATTCTATGTCAACCATCCAAATTGGTTTGAAAGTATAAGGGGCCTTTTCCTCTTATTGAGGCCTTGGTTTCCAACCTATGGGATCTCTCTGTTTTCTATTAAATTGAGGTCTGGAGGCAAATTGATTTCTCTCCATAGTAGTCAAATGGACCATGATTTGATTCTTTTCTTGGATAAATTGAATAACCATTTGATATATCTTCTAAGCTAGGAGGGAAATTAGATCAGGAACACTGTTATTGGAAGCCTTAGTCTTTGTGTCTATCTTGGCATGAGGATATTGAAAAGGATCTACCTTTGATTCAAGGATATTTTCTTCAATATCTGCAATGTACTATTTGGCTTGTGCCAAATAAGTGGGCTTCTTTTCCTTCAAAGTAAAATGAAACTTCCCATCAGATGCATTCACATAAAGGAGACAAATTGTTGCAGCAATAGGACGCAAATCTATCAAAATATGATTGTATAATCTGTTGAATTGGGTATCAAATTCACTCACTGTCTCGTTCTCCTTTTTCTTTATCTGATTGAATTAAGACATAAGCATCCCATTGTCTTTCTTTGGTGTCCATAAGCTCTTGAATAACTTGGAAAAATCCTCATAATATGTTAAGTGATTTCTAGGTAGTCCTTTGAACCACCTTTGGGCATCTTCGGTCAAAGATGAGGCCAGTAGCCTCATGGCTACATCCTCATGTTCCACTTCTTCATTTTCCATTTCTCAGCCTCTATCATATAGATGATCATCTGCAGTGATGACATTTTTTTCCTGGAAACTTTGGAAACCATTTGTGAGACTCTTTAGGCATTGTGTTGGGGTATCGAGGGATGGTGGCCATGTTAAGGGGTTTGTAAAGGTATTTTTTCCAAGGGTGAGCCATTGGAGGAAGGGGAAGGTTATGTGGAATTTTTTTTTGACAACATGAGACTTAAGGGGAGGCATTCTTTGGTAAACCTTAGAAATTTTGAACCTCCATGGGGGAAAAGGCTTAATGGAAGAAGGGTTCTGGGAAGGTGGAGTCGCTAGATAATCTTGAAGGAGAGATCATAAAAAGTGGAAAGGGAACATCCTTTAGGTGGAGTCACCAGGAAATCTAGGGAAAGGGTTTGGGATAGCTTTCCAAAGTGTCTTTAGGGTTTGGAAGAGGATTCAAAATCCTCCCCGAAAACGACGCAAAAATGCAATCACACAAGTTGTAGGTAGGGAAAACCTCGACCCAACCACCAAATGGAGAAAACTATGAGAAAAACTATCCATTGTCACCTTAGGCAGGTATTCCCGTCACTTTGGAGATGAAAGAATCACCTCGAGGGGGGAATCTCGAGTACCCTATGGGGAAATAAGAAGGAAATTGGTGTGATATAAGTGTATCCCCTATAGGTCAATTTACTAAGCCCGAAAAGGATTGATAAAGAGTCTTGGTTGTATCCAATGGTTTCCAATATGTATGAGTACCTACAAAGGGTGATTGTACCTACCCGAGGCACAATAACAAGCCAAGTATCCATGTAGTATGTTAGGTGGACAAGAAAGTTAGGATTGTTGTCGCTAATTGAAGTATTATATAGAGATATATATCAACAAGAAGATAGTTTTTAAATATTCTAAACAATTGCTAAAATTCCAACGAAACATGCAAGAGATAAGATAGATAGATGCTAGTATTAATCAAGTATGAAGACCAAAATTCCAACAAACTAATTCCAATCTGAGATAAGCTACATTAAATTCCAAAAAAAAACATAAATAGGAAGAAATAGTCTCATGAGTGAGCCACAACAACAGATTTAGCCGCATGTGTGAAACATACAATCCATATAGCATTTTTTACCAGAGGTGAAGACCATACAGGTGATGTATGTAGCTGTACAAGTGATGTCAATAGGCCATACATTAGGTTTACAAGTTGGAAGGGTTTTTCAAATTTTTGTTGAATTTGTAATTTTTTGAGAGGACTGGTTTTGTCATCGGAATTTCTCAATCATAAAATTTCACTAAACAAAAATTTGTGTCGCTTATGCATGGATTATTTCTCCATAATCTTTGTTCTTCCACTAAAATTTATTGTCATTTCATTGTAAAATTGTTCAGTGATAACAACCCTAGCTTACTGTTTTAGGTCACTTGGAATTAATTTTTAGATCTAAAATTGAATGCATTGAATTTCCCTAAAACATTGACATTGAATGTTGTTGAAATGAGTTTCGAACATGTCATCTTGGAACTTTCTCTATAAATTCTTTTATGGAATGTTTCAGACCTTGATATTTTGAAGAGACAAAGGAAAGATATTGGTGTACATGTGATAAAAATAACATATGTTGGTTCACTGTAATTTTAGATATTTTCTCTGTGGAAGTTAGGGTTCCTCAATGATCCTAAAATCCATTTCAAATAGGTCATCTTGGCACTTTCACTATAACTTATTTTCTGGGATGTTTGAGACCTTGATATTTTGTAAAGTCACAGGACACATGTAGAAGTACCTCGGCTAATATTTTCATAATAACAATTCAAAATTTGGATACGCGACATGATGTACAATTTTTGTTTTGGGGAGAGGCCCAAAATAGCAAGATTTGGTAAATTTTCCATTTAGAAATTCAAATTTTGGTAAGACCTAGTAAAGGTAGAAGTAGTGATCATACTTGGTGAACGAAGAAGCAGTGAGTAGACCTAGTAAAGGAAGAAGCGGTAAGCATATCTAATGAAGGAAGAAATAACAAGTAGACTCAGTGAAGGTTGGTGTAGCTTAGATATTGGTGTCTTTTGCTATGTTGGGTCTTGGTGGTGCGGATTGATGTCATAAGTTGATTGGTGTCTACGAAAATTTGTAAGAGATTTTTGTCTCTTGATATGTTGGTTTTTAGGGTTGGGGATTGGTGTCTCAATTAGATTGGTGTCTATGAATATCTAAAATAGATTGGTGTCTCTTTCTAAGTTTGTGCTTAGTGGTGGGGATTTGTGTTTCAATTAGATTCATGTATATGAAGATATGTAAGACACTACTACATATGGGTGGATTATTCCACGAAAAGTTTCCATGATTCCACTAGTTTCATCATTTTTTTAAACACGGTGGGATTTTCATGGATATTTCCACGAAAGTTCGTCGCAATATTGACGAAAATATTAATTTAACCTAGTCGGGATTTTCGTCGCTATAGCGACGAACTTTCGTGGCAATAGCGATGAAAATTTTGCCTATCTCATTGGTCGGTGTTAATGGATAGTTGACTATTTTTTCTATATATACGTGACTTTAAGAGACTTTGCGACACGATTGTTATAGTTGTGACACTATTCTTGGCTTTTGTTTGAGTTGTTTATTTTTTCCGTCACCCACCGGTTGAAAAAATCCAATTCTCGATCTACATAGCTCGGATTTTGAACTTGCAAGGTTAGTATATTATTTTTTATTAATGTACTCATTTAACTTGTAATTTTTTTTTCAAATGTCCAAATTCCATTTAGCTTTTTTTTCCTTGATAATATATTATAATATGTGTAGTACCATATTTCATGTCTTTGGTTTTTCGATATAGTTAGTATATTCTATGGAAAAGGGTATGTGGATTCCATAATATTCTAGGTTTATGGAATCCACATACCCTTTTCCCTTCAATTGTAGCTATAATCTGTCTCTCTTTTCATTGATAAAGATATGGAATTTCTCTTGAAACTCAACCCTAATCGGTGAAATGATAGTAATTGATTGCTATATTCCTTGCTTTAGCAGGGACTAAAAAGATACATAAACACTGACCCTAATGTTAGGTGTATATGTCATTATTATATAAAGAAAACATTTGTACACATATGACCTTATTATAAATATGTTATCTATGTCGTCATGATGTTGATCCTATACACATATGATCACCTTATTATAAAGATGTTGACCTTATTATAAAGATGTAGGTCACTATAAATAAACATATCATAATCGAAAGGAGTATCCAAAATATTAAAAATTGACAACTTAATGTTTGGTATGGTGTAGGTAAGACAATTACTTGTTAGGACAAGGATTTATCACAATGAACGAAAATGACAGGAAGCTTGCTTGGTTAAGAGTGGCATTAGAGGTGAGGGGCAATGGAAAATGTTATTGCCCTTGCTATGATTGTAGAGGCTTGCAAAATAGAAGACTTTTAATAACAACAACCCAAAAACATTGTAGGGATAAGGGGCATGCCAAAGGGGGTTATGAATATCATCCCTTGGTAAGAGGATTCAATATTTAATGTATTCTCTATAATAATCAGTATGTCATGAATTTTAGTAATATTTCTTCTTGGGATTTTTATATTTTCTATACACACTAACTTTTCTATGTTGATTTTAAATATATAGACGATGCCCCAAAAGTGTGGACCTCCAGAGAGTTTTTTGCCAAGTACTAGCAGAAATACTACTTTACATGGAGATGAACTTCGAGATCAGAATATTGAAGTTGTAGATCAAGTTATTAATGATGATATGGATGGAGATAATGTTAGTGATTCAAATCGGGAAGATGAGATACATATATTGATCCAAGACACATTTTCTCCAATGGATGAGGACAACCAGGATGATAGTCATGATGTTGATCCTCTACTCGAGAAGTCACGTCAACCTCTTTATGAAGGCTCAACAATAAATATTTTATCCTCTATATTGTTGTTGGTGAACCTGAAGGTTTTGAATGGTTTATCAAACACATGTCTCACATAGATACTAAGGTATTTAATTTGTTAATTATTTATGCTTGCATGTTCACAAATACTTAAAAGGTTCATTTTTTTCCTATATTGCTATTGTTTTCTAATTTGTAAATTAGTATATTGGATGATATATTGATGATCAATATTGTTTACATTGACTTATTGTTTAGAATTCTGTAGATTGTTAGGTGATGTTCTATTACCGACGTCAAATATTTTTCCACGCACATATCGAGAAATATCTGTGATTATGAAAGAAATTGGAATGGACAATCAGGCTATTGATGCATGTCCTAATGATTATATCATATATTATGGAAAATATGCATTAGAAAATGAATTCCCACAATGTCAAATAAGTATATATTGAACTGATAAAGAATCAAAGAAGGTGTCTCGCAAATTTCTTCGTTATATTCCGATAATTCCACGTTTTCAGCGGTTGTTCAGGTGCCAAAGTATAGAACACTTTATGGATTTCCATGCAAAGAACAGAAGTCGAGACGATGTTCTTTAAATTCTTGTAGATGGTTTTGCATTGAACTACATCGAAGAAAAGTGGTCAATTTTTAAAGAAGAACCTCGTAATGTTATACTTTTTTTGGCAGTTGATGGTGTCAATCCATTTGGAGAGATTCGTTCTACGTACTTAGTGTGGCCGTTTTTGTTATAAACAATAACCTTCCTCCTTGGATGTCGATCAAGAGAGAGCACACAATGTTGGCAATGATTTTTCCAGGTATTTAATTATATTTTATTTTCTTTAAAGCATGACAAAATATTCCATTTCTTTATTTCATGAATGGTAATTATTTCTTTTATATATCATGACATCTAGATAAATAAAATTAATCATGCATTAGGTTGAACCAATCAAGTAGGTACTAGGTTAAAGATATGAACGTATATATTGAGCCTCTCATCGATGAGTTGTTGAAGTTATGGGTTCGCGTCACTATGTATGACATCTCTATACCAATAGGGAAAAGACGATTTCAATTCCATGGAATACTATCATGGACAATTTATGATGCTCCTGGGTTAACACATTTTTGTGGTATATTGTTACTTTACTTTTCTGATTTAATATTATATATCCTTTTTGAAAAAATCATGCATTATTTTAAATTGTAACTCTAATTTGACACTATATTTATTCATATATCTTGTAGGTCTTCAAACAAAGGGTAAATTTGCATGCCCAGTTTGTGGTCCTAGGATAAAATCTCGTCATTCAAGGAGTTTAGCAAAGGAAGTGTTTGATGAGTATAGGCACTTTCTGCCTAAGAACCATAGTTATCTAACTACATACAAAGCAAAGTTCAATGCTAAAGAAGAAAACGGAAAAAACCCACGAAGAATGACACCTCACCTATGGAAGTTGGAATATATTAGTAATCGTCAAGGTACGCAGATTATTTATGTATGACCTATTATATAAATCTTTGGTTAATTTAATTAGTATTAATTTCATTTTTTCCCATTAATTAGTGTTAATTTCAATTTGTTGATGTTTCATGAATGTCGTTAAGGCACGAATGGGCTTCCATGAGGAATGAAAAGTTACCTGATGTAATTCAGAAGATTGCCATACTACGAGCACCTACAAATAGTTCATTTGTTTGATACAATGCATATCGGGAAGAACATAACAGAATTGTTATTGCGAATATTAGATGGAAGGACTAACAAAGAGAGAATTGGAAAGATTTGTTGTGACATCCGAGAAACTAATCATGCCTTGCAAAGTGTTATTATTAATTATAATGGAAATGGTCATGAACAAAATACTAGTCTTCCTTGGTTATTGACGGAGCAACAGAGCAATATTGTAAAAGAGGTCATTCAAAAACTTACGTTTCCGACGGGGTTTTCATTGAACATACAAAATATCTTAACTAAAAAAGGTGATTTTGGCGGGGTTAAAACACATGACTTGCATACATTCATTAAGGTAATTAGTAGGTTATAATATATTTTCTTATTGGTATGCAATTTTTGGAAACAAATAATAATTATTTGTTTTTTTCTACAGTATGTTCTACCTTTATCTCTCCTAGATGACTTTGACAACAACATCAAACAAATTATTTATGTACTTGGCAAATACATGAGGTAAGTATTGTTTTATAAGGAAAATGTACTTCTTATGTGATTTGTATTGGAACTTATTGACATATTATCTTTTATCTACAAATTTATGTATGCCTTGATATTTTTTTATTGCATTGACATTTGTAGGTGGCTTTCATCAAAAGAAATCCATAAAGAAGATATAAGGTATTGGAAAAGAGAAATTCCCTGACTAATGTGTCAAATGCAATAGTATCTACCTCCAACATTTTTCAATGCACAAGAACACTACCTCATACACCAAGTTGAGGAGATTGAATTATGTGGACTAGTACACACAAGGTCGATGTGGATGGTGGAGAGGCAGTTGAAGTCACTGAAGGATTTTGTTAGACAAAGAG
>JASDQU010331485.1:0-10401 GCA_032191745.1 Picea mariana | reverse complement strand
TCATTAGGGGGTTACTCCTCATAGGATTACTTCGAATGAATCTTATGCGTAACTCGTGCATGAGCCCAATCAGGCCGAGTGTTGTAACCATGCTCTGATACCACTTTGTAAGACACCCACTACCTAATATCAAAAATTTTCGTTGATTTCTCAACAATGAGAATCCCCGAAGCTCGCAGTGGCGAAATGCCAAACCCGATCCATAGGTCCTTATTTCCATGTCACGGCCACTTCTTCACGCGCCTGTGACATTTCCCCGATGATAATTTCGGGTTCTTCGGGGTTTCATGATTCCCGATGACAAGAGCTCCTATTCTCTCGAACTCCCAATCTCCAATTTGTCGATGCACCCCTTTACGCGCTAGCCCTCCTGACTAAACTCCTGGCCCATATGACCACTATTTCACAAGACCGCAGCCTTATCTCCTTTCGGGGTTTTGGGCTTCCAAAAGCCGATGCGCTCTGACTTCAGCTAGCCCTTCAGGCTAGACCTTTGGTCCACGTTACCTTCCCCCATATGACCGCAGCCACATTGCTTATCGAGGTTTCGAATTTTCAACGCTAAAATGCATTTGTCCTCAGGACTCGCGATCCTCCGATTCCCGATATGACGTCAGTTAATAACCCCTCTTCGCCTTTAGCGCGATCAATGGCTGTGATCACCCATGAAACCAATGGTCCCTGATTTCTATCGGGACTTCGGGGTTTCAAATGCTGAAATGCATTTGTTCTCAGGACTACCAATCTCTCGAATCCTGATTCTCCGCTATGCTGACAGCTGGCTCCCACGATGGGGCTTTCCCTTCCTTGTCGGAATTTCAGACTTCGCGATTCTTAATTGCACGGACTTCTTGTCCACGGGATTCCTGATTCCCCGACTCCCGAAATGTCAATGGACGACTTTCTTTTCGGGAAGCCTCCCGAATGCTCTGATCTCCTCCACGCATCCTCCTCAAGATGGACGGTCCTGATTGTTTCTCGCGATTTTGTGACTTCTGATGCTCCGGAAGTCTTGTCCTCAGGACTCGCGAAATACCAAACCCTGATGCACCTATTGACTTTTCTATCGAGACTTCCCCGATGGTCTAGATCTCTGCCACGTGTTCCGGCTGATAGACGGCCTTGATCCAATCTCATGATTTCGGAGTTTTTGATGCCATGATGACAGAAATTATCTGTCAACTCAAAACCCTGGTAGTCGATATACCGACGGGCTCTCGATTTCTGCCACGTGTCTGCATAAATGGACAGTCTAGATCATTTCGTTGTTTCGGGACTTGAAATGCCCCGACTTTCTCGACCTCAAGAATTCCGATATCCTGAGTACCGATATCCCGATGTGTCAACCCTTTCATTGGGATTTTACCCCTATTTTTCATGAAGGTTCAACCCTCATGCATCACTTAATGGATCCAACGACTGTCGGGTTTTTCTAGCTAAGATCTAACGGCTCAGATCTGTCCCACCTCACGCATTCTTCCACTACTTCGTGGATGTGGAAAGATCAACGGTCCAAATGTTCTCATGGACCTTGGGGGTCTACGATCCCGATTTCCTCGCTATTCACGAGGATAGAGGGAAAAGGGGCAAGGTATGTAACGCCCTTGTTTCTTTCGTCAATCTAACGGTTGTGAATAACCCTGGGTCTTCCAACGGGATCTCATCCGTCGATTCGTTGCTTATCCCTACGCTGTTACCTCAAAATTTTAAGAGGGTCATTCCTCCTCATATAGGGTTATTAAGACTTGCCCATTCAAGTCCCTTTTTTCCAGGTTCTTGGTAAACCTTTCCAAGGAGGGAATCTCTGTGAAGAGATCTATACTGGGGCATCCCGGGAGACAGACAAGGGGAAACAAATTCCCGAGGACGGACTGGAAGTCTCACTTGGTTCAACTCATGCATAATTAAATTCATTTATCAACATAAGCCATGTGTGGTCTTTCTGTTATAAGCATATATATATTATTTCTTATCAAAACTCTGCACAGACATTCTAATACTGTAATCGTTCATAATTTCACAGTTCTATGAGCATATATGTCAGTATATGAATTTCAAGAGGCAATACGTAAAACACTTATCAGAAATAACACCAGAAGTGAGTACAACTGCTGAGAGGGGTGCTCGTTTCCACCCAACCGTAGGTGTAGCAACTCCCAGCGGATTTACCACTAGCCACCCCTGAGCTGAGACCATGATGTTGTGAGATTGCATCTCTCTTTTTTCCAGTGACCAGGAGCGAAGGTTGCAATCCTTCCTCTCTTCTATCACTCACTCTGCGTAATGCCAAAGTTCCCCTCGCGTCTGCCCCTCGAAATCGCTTCTACCTCACGCCTTATCCTCTTGCGAGGTTGCGTGTGGAGCGATTCCCCTCGTGCTAATAAGGCTTGATGGCTCTACGGATGGGTGGTTCACCATCCCATCCCTCATCATCCGCCTACCAGCCTGCGAGACATTAAATTTGGGGCCAACGCGCTGCTTTTGGTTCTCCGGGCCAGTGGAGTCCAAATACGGTGTTAATTCTCGGTGGAAGTTAACGCCACCTTTCCAGGTGCCTTCCACCGCCATCGTGATCTCTTTTTCTACACATCCCCTCTCAGCAGTCCTGCAATAATTCAAAATGTTATTCAAATTCATTGACCTTTTCCTCAAGGTCCATTTACATCACATATTCACATTTATGAGTTTTCCATAGTTCTTGGCCAGTCTAGTTATATTTACAAGTTGGGGGGAACAGGGTGTTACATGGATTCTTTTATCCTGTATAACGATGGTGACACGGAAGAGCAAAACCCTCAGCTGGCAGAAGATGCATCTGGTCTATATGAAGGCCAAGAAATCATCGAGGTGGAAAGAAATAAAAACGTGATAACTGAAGAATTATCGGCAGATTTTTGGAGCATGTATTTTGATGGAGCAGTAAGCAAAGAAGGAGTCGGAGCAAGAGTTTTGTTGCACAATCACAGAAACAGGTATTCAGAAAACCATTCTTACAAATTAAATTTCCAATGCACTAACAATATTGCCGAGTATGAAGCCTTGATGCTTGGTCTGAAACTTTTAAAAAGGATTGGTGCTAAACAGATTATGGTAAGAGGTGATTCTGAGTTGATAATCAAGCAAATCAAAGGTGAGTATGCTGTGAAACACCCACGTCTTAGAGCTTATAGGAATGTTGTTCTCGATGCCCTGAGATGTTTCACTGAAGTTGATCTGCAGGTAATGCCTCGGGGACAAAATATTTTGGCAGATGGATTGGCTACATCAGCAGCCACATGTAAAATTCCTTTTCGGTCGACTCACCCATATACGGTAGAAGTGAAGTGCGGACCAACCATTCCCGACAATATCAGGTACTGGCAAGTATTTGGTAATGATGATCAAATCGAAGACTTTTTGCAGTGTAAAAATGATTTTGAATGTACAAATATAGATTTAGAGAACAAAGATGAAAAAGTAAATAGATCTGATTTTGAAAATGATAGTGTAAATAGTGTAGATTCGAGAGAATTAGGCGAGGATGAGATGGAGCCGATATTTTGCATTTGAAAAGTAATTTTTTGCCTAGGGGTCCAGTTCCTTTAGAGGACTTGTTTGATTTTAACGACATAACCAAAAAACCGAAAATTGAAGCCAATGGACAAGAGGTAGAAGACTGTAATATAGGGACAGAAGAGAAACCCGGGATGGTCAAATTGTCTAAATCATTACCCCCTGAGAAAAAACTCAAATACATTGAGTTGTTCAAAGAATACTCAGATGTCTTTGCCTGGGGCTATGAGGATTTGAAAGCTTATGATACCAGCATCATACAACACAGGATTCCAATAAAAGAAGACCAAAAACCGTTCAGACAGAAACTTAGGAGAATAAATCCCAAGTTGTTCCCTTTGATAGAAAAGGAAATCAAAAAAATGTACGATGCCAAAATCATAGTCCCATTGCGTTTTTCCAAATGGGTCTCTAATTTGGTCCCAACACGTAAAAAATCCGGGGAAATCAGGCTGTGCGTTGATTTCCAAAATCTGAATAAGGTCTCCCTCAAGGACAATTACCCCTTGCCAAAAATGGACCACATACTACAAAGGGTAGTCGGATCCAGTCGAATCTCTTTGCTGGATGGGTTCTCGGGTTATAATCAGGTCCTAGTTCACCCGGATGACCAAGACAAAACCACTTTCACTACGCCATGGGGCACTTTCATGTATGTGAAAATGCCTTTTGGTTTGATGAACGCGGGAGCCACTTTCCAGAGAGTGATGGACATCGCCTTTGTGGAAGAATTGGGTAAATTTATTGTCATCTATTTGGACGATGTAACTGTGTTTTTCCGATCTGATGATGGACACCTCAGACGAGTCTTCAAGAAATGCAGAAGGTTTGGTATTTCTTTAAATCCTAAGAAAATCCTTTTTGGACTAGAGGAAGGCAAACTGCTAGGGCACATAATCTCCAAATATGGAATCAAAATAGACCCCAACAGAATCGAGGCCATACAAAAATTAGAACACCCAAGAAACATCAAAGAATTACAGTCTTTTATCGGAAAAATAAATTTTCTATGAAGATTCATACCCAATCTGGCAGAGCTCCTCAGAAACATTACAAATATGTTGAAAAGGGATGTAAAAATAAAATGGGACGTCGAGTCCAGGCAGTCTTTTGAACAAGTCAAACGAGCACTCACAGAGGCCCCTGTCTTGATCAGTCTTGATTTTACCAAGGATTTCTATCTTTTTTCTTTCGCCTCTGAACATACCATTGCAGCGGTGTTATTACATAAGAACAACGAAGGGTATGAACAGCCCATAGCCTTCTTCAATAAAGCATTAAGAGATGCTGCTTTAAATTACAAGATAATGGAGAAACAAGATTTTGCCTTGGTAAAAGCCATAAAAGATTTTAGGGTCTACATTCTCCATTCCCACACCATTGCATATGTTATGAATGCGGTAGTAAAAGACATTTTGACCCAGGACAATCCGGATGGAAGAAGAGGAAAATGGATTGCTGTCATTTTAGAATATGACATAGAGATTAAGCCTACGAAACTAATCAAAGGTCAAGGCCTAGCTAAATTAATGGTTGAATCTAATTTCCATGCTCTTGACATTAATTTTTTAGCTGCAGCAGATGAATAGGGCGAGATGGCGACTCCAAGCGTGAGAGAGGTATTTCTCAACTCTCCATGGTATGCAAACCTTATATTCATTTTGCATAATCTACAAGCTCCCCTAGTTTGACTAAGACTAAAGCTAGATTTCTGAAGTTGAAAGCATTGAAATATTGTATTCTAGAAGGCAATCTGTATTGGAAAGATCCTGGAGGTATTTTGTTAAATTGTTTATTGAAAGATGAGGCTGACAAAGTGTTACAAGAATTTCATGCAAGAGAATGTGGTGGCCATTTGAACTGGAAGTTCATAGCTAAATAAATCCTTAGAGTTGGTTTCTATTGGCCCACCCTATTCATTGATGTACATCGTACCGTGACCGCATGTCATCAATGTCAGTTGTTTGAAGGCAAAAGGAAACTCCTCCCTCTGCCCCTAAAACCGATCTCAGTTGAAGCCCCTTTTCAGCAATGGGGGTTGGACTTCATTGGAGAAATACACCCCCCTTCTTCAGGCCAGCACAGGTGGATTCTCACTGCCACAGATTATTTTTGAAGCAGTACCAAATAGGCAAGCCATTGATTCTGTTATTATCAAATTCCTTGAAAATAATATCTTGTCTCGCTTTGGATGTCCTAGAAAGATTATAACTGATAATGCAGCTGCTTTTCGATCGAAGAAACTCATAGATTTATGCAACCAGTATCACATTAGTTTGGAACATTCCACAGCTTACTACTCAGGGGAATGGGCTGGCGGAATCCTCGAACAAAACCCTGGTAAACATCATCAAGAAGACATTGCAGGAAAACAAGAAATCGTGGCATAACAAGTTGGTGTTCGCATTATGGGCTAACAGACTGGCCACCAAAAGGTCAATCGGTATGTCACCATATCAGCTGGTCCATGGAACAGAAGCAGCTTTCCCCACTTCTTTAGGAGTCCCCGTCATGAAATTGCTTCAAGATGTACAAGCCAAGCCAAATGACTCACAAAGAAGGATCAACCAGATGATCCATTTGCAGCAATCTAAGGAAAAAGTTTTCAACAAGACTCAGGTAGTCCAAGAAAACATCAAGAAGATTTTTGACAAAAGAACCAAGGAAGATGATTTTGAGCTAGGAGATTTGGTGCTGAGATGGGACGCCAGAAATGAAGACAAGGGAAAGCATGGAAAATTTGATAGTCTGTGGAGAGGACCATACATGATTCAAGCATTCAGGGGAAACAACGCTTTCTTGCTAAACAACACTGATGGGACAGATCTGCCAGGAGGACCTGTAAATGGCAGAATGTTGAAGCATTATGTGCCGCCCCAGTAGAGACTCGAGGTTTCACTCTCCATTGTACATACCATTTTTATTTTTCACCTACATTTTCTGAGCGAATAACATTAGTCAGTTGGTTGAAGCCCGAAGAGAAGGCCCTAAGCCGTTGACCACTGTTCTTCCAATTTTTGAGAATAAAACCAACGAAGGCTACTAGGCAGAAATTTTCAGGATGACAGGAACCAGGATTCTTGGCACTTCACAGGGCAAGTACCATCCCAAGGTGGAGCCGTTGTTATCACCCTATAAGTTATAGGATCAACTAGTGACTGGAATAGTATCTATCTCTAGTGTTTTTGTTGACAAATGATTTTCTATTCTGCAAATAATTTGAAAAAAAAAAGTGAAGAAAAAGAAAAGAGGGCATAAATAATTTCAGTAAAAAGCCCCATGCAATAATAGTAACTTGGTCCATACCTTTCAAGCATGGCCAAGTTATTTTTAAATTGATGTTGATAGGGTTAGTGAATGAGTTTGGCTAAATAGTTTAATCTTAGCCAAAGTGTCTAGGTTAGATTAGTGAATAAATCTGGCCAGACTGTCTAATCTTGGTCAGATAGCCCCAAGGTAGAGAAAGTTCTTATCCCAATAGTCTAATCTGGGTTAATTGTCGTAGGAAGCTAGGTTAGAATATAGGCTAGTTGCTTTATTGCTTTATTTCAATAAAAACCAACTAGATGTAAATGTTGCACCATGTTTCAAATGCTTAAAAGTGGTGTTGGTCAAGCCCCATGGTGGTGTATACAGGAAAAGCCTTGGAAAAACCCGTGAAATGCACTTATCCTAAGTTTCCTCGGTGCATGTATTTTTCGCGCCCTCACTTATGCTTCGTTCATATATCAGCGGTCCAGATGATTTGCACTCAGATCTATGGTGGACAGATCTTTCTGGACCCCCCTGACCATTCTATCTTTAACGGAGGGGGGGAGGGGGGTCCGGAATTGCTGATAAGACCCACGCGCATCTAGACGGCTCGGGATCGAGTGCACAGATCTATGGTCAACATTGGATTTCAGACCCCCCTGTCCGTTCTGCCTTTAATGGAGGGGGGGGTTCGGAATCTGTGATAAACAACACTCATAGATCTGTGACCCAGAAGCAAGCGCATAGATCAATGGCTCCAAGTGTTTTTCAGACCTCCCCGAATGATCTACTTTTAACTGAAGGGGGGGGGGGTCTGGAATGGGATCTTTTCTCTGGCGGGCCCCTACCTATACGTGGCATCGATCTATCGGTCCCGAGTCCCATCACCTCCTACGGACTGACACACCTTCGTCACCCCCTGATGTCATCATCCACCTTTTCTCGAAATAGTCACGTCCCATAACTGTTGTCAGTCTTTCCCCCCATTCGCTCGTGGCAAGCCCCCTAACTATGACCTTTACCCCAATCGATATCCACCACATCACTTATCAGTATCCCTCAATCAACGTCACCTGCCATCTCACACTCTAAGTGATCCGTTGGACATTTATTACTGGATGACCTATCTGTTAACCATATGACCTGTCTCCCGCGCCCAACAGACACCCATTTACCCAAAACTACCCTTTTCTTTCCTACTTTCACCACTTAACCACTCATCGCACAAGAGAGATTTACACTATTTTCTCCTCCGTTACAGTCAATTTCCCCCACCAGCAGCCACCCCACTAACATTGTTTTTCTTGCAGGTATTGTTGCAGTAATGGCGCCAAAGTCCAAACAAGCAGAAGGAGAGGAGAATCCGTTCCTCCCACCTCTTGTCAACCTTGACAGGATCCCACTGGTCGACAAAGACCGCTTAATCGCAGATACAAAGTGCGATTTTGATTTCGCATACCTTCAGTCGTGGCTCAAGGAAGTCTTCCTAGACCAAAGTGATGAAATCAAACTCTGGGAGTCCAACTTACCCCTTTACCTTTTCCCTCAGATTCACCCTTTTCCAGAGTTTTCCCTCAAGTGCCAAGCCCACTACATTCCCGAGCAAAGAGCCATCGTCTCCTCGCCCGGAGAGATTCTTTTCCTTATCATACCCGAATCCATCGACCAAATGATGCAAATCCCCCTAGCCGACTCGGCATCACCCTTCGACCTAGAAATTCTTATAGAATTATACCAGAAAATGACCTTCCCCAAAGAGCTCAAATATTTGAGCTTTTCCTCCCCCCATCCACTCAATTTCCCTCCACAAATCCTCCTTATCCTTCTTCCATGTTCTCGATTAAAGGAAACCAGATCATCTCATCCCTTTGTGCCTTGTTAGGATACTATTCAGATCAGTGGGTAGATGAACCCATTCTAGGATTTTTATCCATCTTCTCTACCGATGAGAAGCCCACCACCCAGTTCGACTTCAGCACATTCCTGGTGAACAATATTCACGAACAGTTCGTGGATTTCGCCATGGAAGGCATGTTCCGATACTCGTCCATACTAGCGTACTTGTTCATTTTCTTCCAAGAGGACAAATTCATTTTTTCCATGCAGAAGATGGATGGAGATGGCAGACCCCAGGCAGTGACAGCATGAACCTCCTTGCTCAAGCACAACTCCACAGAGTTCAGTTTCAAGGAGTTCATTGATCAATTCTACCACCCAGTGGTAAGTATGCTTAGCGGCAGGCCCGAGCCTCGGATAAATGATGAAGTTCAGAGGATCCTGCATCTCTCGGATAACACAAAGACGGGGGATTGGTATTTGTACCAAGATTACACCGAGATCAGAGTATACGGGTGCGAGTTGGCACCGTATAAGCTGCCCAAGTATCTGCCTGTCAGAATTTTTGTTTTGGAATATATGAGGTAGATAATAAATTCCGATGATATCAATTTTGTGTCACTGAAGAAAAAGCAACAGCTCAGAATCAAAGGGCAAATTGGCTTCTTCATCTGCAACAATCGTGGCGCTGGGGAAGAAGCAGACAGGCTGTTGAGCGAAATGAAGTTCTTCATGAGTTTCCCATGGCATTACAATCCATGTGGGATCATCTCCTAGATGAGGGTGAAAAACAGGAACATCCCATATGTCCATGAATCTAAGCCTGAAGTTGAAAAAATTGCTAACCAAACAGGATGGGAGCCTAACACATTGGTCGAAGTAAAACAACAGGATCCCCCGGCCACTGTATCACAAACGACCACGCCACAGGTCCCGAAAGAGAAAATGCCTAGGCAAGATTTATCTCCGCCTGTCACTGAGGTATCGTCAGAATAATTCCAGCTGCATACCAAGAGGCCTAAGACTATTTCAGTTCCTAGCCCGACCGGAGAAAAAGAAGCCCCGTCTACTATAGTGACCAAGGTTGATAGGCCACCCCTCGGTGCAAGACTCCNNNCTGACCAGCAGTACTTGCACCCAGTTCTGGAAGCAGACGTCTGCTGCACAACATAGGTTGTTGTCGACATTTGACACCGAGAAGGGTAGAATGCATATGGCATTCCTCCAGGCACAGGTGCCAGATCCAAAGGTGATCACTGATTACAAAAGGGCCACCTTCAAATTCCAGACGAAGGACGTGCATCCAGCCGATCAGATGGATCTGCACAAGCAGACAGGGGAAATGGTGTTTTACACACTGGTGCATGCTTCCACTAATGCATCCAAATTGCAAGTGTCCCTGAACAACGTTCAAACACAATTGAAGTTAGAGAAGATATCATCCTTTGCCAGGGACAATAGGATCAAGACCTTGGAGGAACTGGTCCTCGAGATCAGTTACGATCCTTCGAACATGAAAGAAGCAGAGGAGATGATTAAGAAGAAGAATGATGACATAGCCTCCTTAAGGAAACAATTGAAGCTCCCGCCCACAGAGGATTCGCAGGCGAAGGATATAGCAGAGAAAGAAGGAGAAAAAGATGAAATGCTCAAGCTACTCATGGAGCAGAATGCACAGCTAAAGTAAATGGAAGCTGAGATGGAGAAGCTAGTAAAAGAGAAAGAGAAACTGAAGCCAATGGAAGTCATTCCATTGAGTGC
>JASDQU010331484.1:9573-22419 GCA_032191745.1 Picea mariana | reverse complement strand
AAAACTGTAACAGGCTCAAGGAATTGGCCAGTAAAGCCGTATCCGAAGATGGATCGTCATCTAAGAATTTCAATATGCTTGTAGAAGATATTCTGTCACTGCAAAATAAGAAGGAAAACCCAGTTTCAAATTCCATGTAACTACACCTGCGATTGCAAAAATAATGAGTAAGGCCATGGACATGGGCCGGACTGCTGGATAGTATTATGGATGTGGCCGTTCTACCATTTTTTCTGACCAACACAGAAAACGGCTATGCTGGCAGATGTGCGCTATGGCAAAGTCTAAATTTATAGTATTTTTGGCAACGGTCATGAAATAAGTTTATATAACAAGGTTTGAATGGAATATGGATTGATGTGACAAACTGATATTTGCAATGGCATTGAACATCCATGTGCAGAAAATAATAGTGTAATAAAAGTTTAGGGGTAAGTTTACCCCGGGTTTCATTGTGATTTGTGTATGTCTGATGGATCGGACTTTGTTTAAGTGGTTTATTTAAACTAATAATAGCAGGTTACTGGACAGAGCAAATTCTGTGTCTCTGTAGGTTGTGAAAATGATTACTGTGTCGTAGAGAACGCCGCTGCGTATATGTTGGTTGTATTGAATCCGTTGTGAAATTGTTGGTTACATTGTAACAGAGAACAATGCTGTGTATATACTGGTTATATTTAATATTGCGATGATTTTTTTGTTCTTCATATTTAGATAATATTATTGTAATAATAATAATAATATATATAATAATATAACTTTCTTTCGTTTTTATAAATAATATTTGGGGCAAGAGATTATATTGTAATTAAGGGTGATAGTTTTACGTATGAAATTAAAGTTAAATATTATTTGAAAGTATATGATTTTATGGGACCACAAGAGATGTTGGCTTTATCTAAGTTCAAATAGTATTTGGATCTTTAAGTAAGATCTAAAACTGCTTTTGATTAAGAGATTATCTTCTTAAAAAGTAAACAAACAGGTGAACAGTACAAAACCTTGCAAGAGTAGAAGTTTGTCACCATACTAATACTAATCATTTCAAGTGGTGTAATTTTCTTTGAATAATTATGATGAATCACCTCCCATTCTCAAATAACTATTCTCGTTACTAATTATTATGTAAATTTTAACATCTTCCAAAAATAAAATATAGCAACAAAATTTGAAATATTAAAATATATTACACGGAGCAAATAAAAACAATTTTATTTATATAATAATTATTTTACATAAATATATGTAATAATTAAATATATAAAATAAAATAAGTCATGTGAATAATATTACTTATTTATAGGAAATTAAACATATAAATGACACTGGTCCGTATCCATTTGCTCTCTGGTTGGGCCGGGCTTGCATATTCTATGAAATATTCCCAATTAAACACAAATATAAACAAACCATCACGAAAACTGGTTATGAATTTTCGGAGTTAGAAGAGAAAACGTAGCAGAAAGTTTAAACCAGCAACTTAATTAAAGAAAAAGTGGTTGCGCCTGTAATCCGTGTAACAAAGAGATTTTTTTCCAAATGAGTATTGTTCAACAAATCGTATGCGGTACAAACTGAGTAGCCTTGCTCCCCTTTAAGACCAGTTTCGGGTGCATTTAGTGCTGAATCTTATAAAAACATATTGAAACTAACGAGTTGTTCATAGAGAGCCAAGGCAAATTAATTAAAGGGTCCTTCAAACTTTTAACAATAGATTCCTTATTATCATAATTTTATTTTTTCATATGCCTTTGTTTTATAATAAGGTTTATCATCGATATTTAGTTATTTTAGTTATTGCTGAAAACCTCATTCCTAATCAATAGATTCCGTTTCTTTTAAGCCTTTGTAAAATCTTGAATGTATATATTCTCTTATTAGTCCCCGCTGATAGGAAGGAACTATAGCGAGGAGTTCATAGTTGATTTTCTATTAGTGTTATTTTTGACTTCCATTTTTCCTGAAATATTATTGGTTGGTTCTCAACATTGAACCCTTATTGCAGTAGTGCATTTACCATTGTATTTAACACTTATAAATATTCATTTTCTATATTTATTGCACTATCACATGTTGGCCAAGAAATCCATTAAAACACAACCATTTATCATTGCATTTGACATTTACAAATATTCATTTCAGATCCATTAAAACAATTTTACAGGCACACATTTTATTTTTATTTTTGCTCGTCATTTAAATATTATGTGTCATATGTGTTTTTGTTAATTTTAATTGTAAAAACAAAGGCATCCCATGCAGAACATAAAATTACTATGAAATTACATTTAACATAACATCATCAAATTGTTTCACATGGAATTCAACATCATTAAAAACATAAACAAAAAAGCTTAGTAGATTCCCTTGATATAGCAACTTGCAGACATTTTCAAATTTGAAAAGCACCAAATAAGAGGTTCCAACTTCTTTCTATGCCTCGATTCACTTAGAAAATGGATCCAAGAGACAACTAAAGCAAAACCACTCAATTCATTGGATTAACATAATCAGAAGTACATGAATATATAGGAATGCATTCGGTTTAGGGAGTTTGAACAAACTACTAGAAAATAGGATGTAAGTCCTAAATAAACACTAAATCAAAACTAAGTAACTAATAAGTTCTCCATTATTTCTAAGTCTCCCCCTTAATGAAGAAAGGGTTGACTTCAACATCTAACATCTCCCTAAACAATTCAAATTTTATCTTCCCAAGAGGCTTAATGAAAATATCAGTAGCATTTTCACAAGTATTACAATACATAAGAGAAACATCATTAGACTACTCCAACAAAATGAAACTGAGCATCAACATGCATTGTTCTTGCATGATAAATTGGATTATTCGTCAACTTGATTGAGCTCTGGTTATCACATATGATCATTGTAGCTTTCCTTTGTTCTTCTCCAACATCTCGAAGAAGTCTTATGAACCAAACAACTTCACAAGTTGTTGCACACAAAGCTTTATATTATGCCTCAGTAGATGATAAAGATACAATAGGCTGCTTCTTACTGCTCCATGAAACAATCCCAGATCCTATGCCAAAAGCATTACCTGTGGTAGATCTCCGATCATCTGGATTTCCAGCCCAATCTGAATCTGAGTAACCTGTCAACTCAACATCAAATGAATCAGTGTATTTAATACCATAATCAATTGTTCCTTTAAGATACCTGAGTACCCCTTTCGGTGCATTCCTATGGATTTCTAGAGGTTTTTCCATACATTGACTTAACACACTAACATAATATGCTATGTCAGGTCTGGTTGTAGTGAGATAATTCAAGCTTCCCACCAGCTGTCTATCCATTGTACCATTTACCTCCTTCGAACCATCATCACAACAAAGTTTCATGTTCTGTTGCATTGGAACAAAATAAACTTTACACTGATCCATTTTAAACTTCTTAAGTACTTCTCTGACATATTTATCCTGAGAAACAAAATTTTGACGAGCATTTTTCCAATCTTCAAGACCTAGGCAGTAATTTAACTCACCAAGATCTTTCATTTCAAATACTTGTGACATCTGCTCCTTAATTCTATTTATCAATTTTTCTGAATTTCCTATAATAATTAAATCATCAACATATAAGGAAATCAATACAACATGCCCCTTTTCATCAAACTTGGTATACAGATTTGAATCACTTTTGCGCCTCATAAAACCCTATTGAAGAAAGAAGGAATCTATCTTCTCATACCATGACCTAGATGCATGTTTCAGCCCATACAAAGATTTCTTTAATTTACAGACTAAATTTTCCTGACCACGTTTCACAAACCCCTCTGGTTGAGTAAGGTAAACCTTCTCCTTTAACTCACCATTCTGAAAATCAGATTTTACATCTAATTGGTGAAGCTTCCAATGGTACTTTGTAGCTAATGCAATTAACAATCTTATAGTATTTAGTTTAGCTACAGGTGCAAATGTTTTTGCATAGTCAATACCTTCCTTTTGTGAGCACCCTTTTGCCACCAATATAGCTTTGTATTTGTCTATACTACCATCTGCTTTAAATTTAGGTTTGTATATCCATTTACATCCAATAAGATTTTTATCTTTAGGCAATTCAGTCAATTCCTAAGTTTTGTTTTTCATTATAGAATCATATTCTTCCTCCATTTCTTTTCTCCACTCTTCATGTTCATTAGCTTCATTAAAACTCATGGGTTTTATGACATTTGAGATACTACTCATCGGGGCATAGTCTTTATACCTTTCCGGTAGATGAACCTGTTGTGAGGAACTTCTTAATTGATTGTCTTCTTCCCCACTTTGTGAAAATCCTTCTTCACCTCTTTGTGAGCTCTGAGTGCTAGATGTATCCATGCCACTGGATCCTTCTTCCTGTTGTTGCTGGTGGTCGTGGTGGTGGTTTTCTTCTTTGACCTCTTCATCTTCAAGAAGTACATGCCATCCCTCATGACTCTTGTTTTCATTATTTCCTTCCGCCTGCTCATGGAAAATTACATCTCTACTTGCAAACACTTTGTGAGTAGATGGATCAAACAATTTATATGCTTTAAATTTTGAACAGTACCCTATAAAATACATTTGATGGCTTCAACATCAAGCTTCTTCCTATTCTCCTTTGGAATATGTGCAAAAGCCTTACACCCAAATACCCTCAAATTATGAATTGCAGGTTTAAAACCATACAAGGCTTCAGAAGGAGTTTTATGATCAAGATACCTTGTTGGACTTCTATTCTTTAAATAAATAACATTACTAATGGCCTCATCCCAGAAAGCATTTGAGAGATTCTTACCTTTCATCATACTTCGTGCACACTCTACCAAAGTTCTGTTTTTCCTTTCCGCAACTCCATTATGTTGTTGAGTGTGGGGTATTGTAAATTGTTGTACTATTCCATGATCTTTGCAATACTTGATGAAGTTCCTCAATTTGTACTCTCCCCCTAGATCTGAACGAAGGATTTTTATGGTCTTTCATGTTTGCTTCTCCACCATGTTTATGAATCCCTAAGTATTCAAAAACATCACTCTTTCTCCTAAGGAAATAAACCCACGTGTATCTTGTGAAATCATCAATAAATAATAGAAAATAATAAGCACCTCCTAAAGACCTTGTCTGCATTGGTCCACAAACATCAGTATACACAAGTTCTAATACATCTCTCTTTCTCCTATCAGAATTAGAGGGGAATTCATCTTTGTGCATCTTTCCTAATGCACAACCTTCACAAGTAACATACTCATTCTTCAACATAGGGAGTCATTCAACCATACTTTGTTTTTGTAATAAAAACAAGTCATGATAATTAATATGACCATACCTCTGGTGCCAAAGACTTTCTGTAGACATGGTTGCAGAAGTTAATGTTTGATGATTCTTCCTGGTAACATCAAGTTTGTACAAATATCCAACTCTGACCCTTGTAGCAACAGTTCTATAATGATCCAACAAGTCTTTCACTATGCAATATTTCTTAAAGAATTCAACCTTCAGATTCTGATATGTAATTGTGGACACATAGATCAAATTTTTCTTTATCCCTGGCACATACACAACATTGCGAATGTGTCTAACAATACCATTTGACAATGTTACTGGAATATCTCCATATCCCTTGATCCGAGAAGAACGATCATCTCCAAGATAAATATGGACACCATTATGTGTTTCTTTGAAATTTGTATACCACTTCTTATTGCATGTCATGTGAATTAAGGCTCCAGAGTCCACAAACCATGCATCGACATCATTAGTTTTAGCAGACAACGTAACATTAGACACAAACAATTTAAGATCCTTTGAATCAAAATTCGGGGTTTATCAATATCATCAATAACAATAAACAATCTGAGATCAGGATTGGATGTTTCTCCTGCAAAGTGACCTGGATGTTTTTTGGGTTTATACCTAGCCTTGTCGCTTTTCTTTTTCTGATATTATCTAATAAGATTCCCAGTCTTACCACAATAAAAACAATTAGGCTCATTTATGTTAGATGTCATACCTTGATTCGACTTTGAAGATGACTTTCTCTGAAATGGACTTCCTCCTCTAGTTCCTTCTCCTAGTTTCCCTCTAGAGAATCTCTTATTTGTCCATAATGCTAAGTCTAGATTCTAAGGCTTTAGATTCGTGTGCCTCTCTTCTTCTTGCAGAAATGTCCTTGTCAGTTCCTCAAAGGTAGGAGCTTTCTCTCTCGCTGCAAGACCTGTTATAAACATCAAATAGTCTTCTAGCATCCCATTTAAGGTAGATTGTGATAAGATCAATACGGGATACTGTTTCTCCTATATCTCCCAACTTGTCTTTCACCTCTTTAATTCGTCCAAGAAAAGTACTAACATACTAATTTGCATCCATTTTAATACTCAGCTACTTACTTTTCAGGAAAATAATTCGATTTGTATTGTTAGTCTCATACATATCTTTAAGTGCTTTACAGGTATAATTAGAAGTCTCAGCATCCCTAATGTGAGGAATTATACTATCTTTCACAGACATTCTTAATATTGCCTTTGCTTTGTTCTCTCGCTTATCCCAGTCTTGAATCTTTGTTGTTGTCGCACTTGCAGCTGCATTGGGTCTCACTTCATCTTCTTTGTTGGGCCTCCTTTTTAGCAAGTTTTCTTGTTGTCTCAACTTGTTGCATGGTTTTTTGACTCTTTTCTTTCTCTTGTGCAACGGTTGTTCTTGTTATCTCTTCTCTAATTTTTGTTTCCTCGACTTTCCTCTCCTCTTGTATCCTTTGGAGAGTTAGTTCATTAGCCTATCACCAACATTTAGATCTTAAACATTATCCCTCAAGTGCACTACCTAGTACCCACAACTGCATATATGATATTCAATTCAAAAAGAATTTTCAAGGTAAGATAGATAGATAAACTCACTTTTATTTTTGTTTTTTATTGCTTCTTCCTGATCTACAACAAACATGCCTAGAGTATGCTTGAGTTCAAGCTTCAACCTTTCTACCTTGACCATAATTTTTTCCTAAACAAATGGGAAATCAAATTAGATCAGACCAAACTCGCCATATACTGAAGTCTTAACCCTATCAAAAAAAATTTGAGTCAGATAGCCCTCTGCGTTATTAATAGTCCTATTCTTGTAGATGTGGCACATGTGCCTATATTAAAGAATATGAATATGGAAGAAGGAAAACATACTTAAAAGATGGACATTTGAATCTCTATGTTAGATAGATGAACTTGTTTTGATTAAATATTTAATAAAAATAATTTGAAATAGATGATAGAATGAAGTGTATTAATAATTAATGTAGATTTATGTTAATACAAATATGGAAAACGATAAATCCTTTAAATTATAATTTTTTTATTACTTAAAATGGTTATAAATCTTGCTCGATTTAATTAAATTTACAATTATATATATAAATTTTAATTATTATCAATACATATCTTTTATTATTTCTTTATATAATAGTGTTTATATTAAATATATATTAAATCTATTTATATATATAAAACTAAACATATAATAAAATTATTATTATTTATTATAAATATTAAATAGATATATGATGATATACAAATATTTCTATCATATTGTAAAAAAAAATTTTTTTGGAAAAAAATTCTATTTATCTGTAGAGAATCAAATTACATTTTGTAGGTGTTATAAGCATATGCCCAAATATTTGGAGGAAGCTGTGAAAAGTTTAAAGTAGTCAAAATTAGACAAAAGTTAAAAACCACAAAAAATGAACAAAATATGAAGCTCCGAAATAAACCCAAATAGAAACAGAAAAAGTCCAAAAGGCCTCATGAAACTCCAATGCAAAAGAACCCCAGAGAGGGAAACCACATAAAACTCCAGAGATACGGACCAGGTCAAAGAGGAATGAAACCCTAAAAAAGAACCAGATGAACACGACACCAAAGACCCTTCCAAAAAGCTCTGGCCACACCCTCATACCGATAAAAGAAAGAGAAATCCACAAGCACCCAGCCCAAAGAAACTCTGATCCAATCATACTTCAATCCCTGAACGAACTAGAGCTACCGGGGAATGGAGCCGCCACCAGGAGAAAACAAGACCTAAGTATGAGGCCACCCACCGAGGAGAGAGCCAAACAAACCACGCAGGAGGAGTAAAGCGATTCACTCAGAAAGAAGATCTACCCAGTAGAAGACCAAGCCCGTCCAAACCCTCCAAACCGCACGGACTCCAGATACCCAAGACAAACAGGCACACAGAGGCACCAAGAGCAAGATGACAACTCGATGCAAAAAAACAGAACCGCTCACGGAGCAAGACCAAGGGACGGATATGCCATCAGAGGATGCGAGCTCTGAGAACTCGAGCCCACACAAGAAGAAAAGTACCCCGCCTCCAGCCGCACCTACAGTAGCTCGGGAAGCCCAGGTGATACCTGTGGATCTGAGTGAAGAATAAGATCCCCAACCTGCCGCAAAGGAGAGAACAGAGAGCCACCACGCGAGGAGCCGAGGAGGTCGGTCAAGTCTGCGTCTGCGTCAGGCGAAAAGATAAGAGCAACTCTGAGAAAGAGAAACAATCTATGGCTAAAGTTTCCCCAACCGTAGAGCTCCCCCATTTGTGTTTTTGTCACGATATAAATATTTAACATCCTATCATATTATAAATTTAACATCTTTCAACTCAATTAAATAAATTTTTAATTTTACATCTTTCAATACAATTAAATATTTTATTTTATATATTTTTTAAAAATTTATTTTTAAAAGTTCCATTTTGATTTTTACCTATAACTCAATTAAATAAATTTTTAATTTTACATCTTTCAATACAATTAAATATTTTATTTTATATATATTTTTAAAAGTTCCATTTTGATTTTTACCTATAACTCAATTAAATAATTTTTTAATTTTACATCTTTCAATACAATTAAATATTTTATTTTATATATTTTTTAAAAGTTCCATTTTGATTTTTACCTATAACTCAATTAAATAATTTTTTAATTTTACATCTTTCAATACAATTAAATATTTTATTTTATATATTTTTTAAAAGTTCCATTTTGATTTGATTTTTACCTATAAGCAATAATCTAGTTAAAAGTATTATGTATTCAAATAAATTAATAAGCAATAATCTAGTTAAAAGTATTATGTATTCAAATAAATTAAAACTTTATAAGATATTTGATTTAAACATATTTAAATTACTTTTATCTACCCATATTTAAATTATTCTTATTTACTTTTATTTACCTATAAGCAATAATTTAGTTAAAAGCAGTGTGTAGTATTATGTATTCAAATAAATCTAAAACTTTATAAGATTTTTGATTTGAACATATTTAAATTACTTTTATCTACCCATATTTAAATTATTCTTATTTACTTTTATTTACCTATAAGCAATAATTTAGTTAAAAGTAGTGTGTAGTATTATGTATTCAAATAAATCTAAAACTTTATAAGATTTTGGATTTGAACATATTTAAATTACTTTTATCTACCCATATTTAAATTAGTCTTATCTACTTTTATTTACCTATAATTAATAATTTAGCTAAAAGTATTGTGTATTTTTATGAGAAAATTTGTAATTTATATTTAATTATAAAATAAAATTGTATATTTCCAATATAAATATAAATAAATGTATATATAAATTACACTTGCAAAAACACATACATACTCCATTTAAATTTAAATTAAATTAATATTGTATATTTCATTTTTTTAGTTTATAACATAATCTTTTATTTTTCTTTTTTTCTTTTTCATTTTAATTTTTTTTACTCTTTTCAACTAATTGTGAGTAGGAAGGTTGGAGATCAACTTTCTTTAAAAATACCAATACCTATAAAATGTATCACTTTTATGATGTTTTTTTATTCTCAAAACTCCATTCTCCAATAAAATTAGATCTTTTCAATTTTGATTTAGTTCATTTTTCCCTTTAAAAATGATTTTGAAAAAAAAACAAATAACTTGAAAAATAACATATTCCATCTCTTAAGTTTTGATTCAATTCATTTTTCTTTAAATAATAAATTTGAATATATAACAAATAACTTATAAATATATTTTAAAATAACATATAATACATATAAAAAAACCTAAATAAGAATACAAATATTGTATGGATAAATTTCATATACCATACCAAACACCCGGACATGCACTCGGGAGGAGAAAATTTGAATTTGGCGATGGCGATTCAAGCTTCTCTGTATCTCTTCGATCCAGGTAATACTTGGGTTGTTACACAACTGCGCTGACGGCTTAACCTCCACCTTTATCGCCGGCAACAAGTAATCTAACGGGTGATGCTTCTTGATTTTTTCCAAAAATATTTGCTCACTAACTTGGTTTGCGGTATAGTTTTCACAGGACTGTTTTCCTGTCTTCCTCCTCGGTTAGAGATTTTGGGGAGTTATTTACTCACTAACTTGAACTGTACTAATGGAATGCGGGACTTCGTCCTGTCTTTTTGCTCACCAACTTGGATTGCTGTTTAGTTTTCACTGGACTATTTTCCTGTCTATCTGCTAAGTTAGTATTTCAGGGAGTTTTTTACTCACTAACTTGGACAGTACTAAATAGATTACGGGACAATGACCTTCCTTCAGCTCGGATAGAGTTTATCTGGGTTTATACTGTATGTCTTCCCTTACCTTTGTACTCATTTGATCAGTGTTTGCCCTTGACCATTTTCCTTGTCTTATACCTCGAGTTGTCTTCTTGCTCGTATTGAGGGTCCATCTTCTTGGACAGAGCACCGCTGCCCTTGCCTGTCTCCTCTGTCTTACTTGCTGCCAGTCTTACTCTGCTGGTTACTCCTTAGCAGGTACCTGTCCCTTTCTTCCATCGGTATCTATACCTGTCTGCCATTACACTTTGATATTGATTTACTCTATCTTGCCTCTTCTACACTGGCCCACCTACATAGATAATGCTCCTGGACAGACTGACTTGTTTGCCTTGTATTCTTCCCTCCGGTGCTGATTGACCTTAGACAATCTAAAGTGGACAAGTGGTCCTACTCTTGTCATCTTGTCCAACTTGTGCCCTTCAGATCTACAGATCTCTGACTCTCCAGTTCATCATTCCACCTTCACAAGTCTCGATTCGGCTGTCTGGTATCATTGTCTATCGGTTTTCCCTATAGTCACTGTAATGGATTTTAATACTGACCACTTGATGAATCTGTCGGATGAGATGTTTTGGAATCAGGCAGGTCTTTTTGAAAAAGTGGACTATTATGCAAATAACCTTTCTTCAACATCAACTATTTCTCAAGTTCACTCAGTTCCAGGCAAAACTCCCTCTGCTCCGGTCCCCCAAATCTTAACTGGTGATTCCCAAGGTCCTTTCAGTCAAGCTCCTAGACCTTCTTCTCTTCTGGATGCTAATAAATCATCCAAGCCTACTGCTAGAGCTGCTCACAAGAGGAAGGTGTGGAAAGCTTCCAAGTCCACTAAGCGCTTGGTGCTGGGAGACGGAGTTGGCTTTGAAGATCTTTGTAAAATGTCGACAAGTGCCCTGGTGGGTCGAATCTCTTACAAGARTTTAAGCAAACAGCCGCTGGAGGAGTGGATTYAGTCAAATTGGTCACCCCTTCTGGGTTATTCACCGGAGCTTCTCTTCCTCAAAAAAGGGTGGCTCTGCTTCATTTGTCAGACTCCAGATGATGCCTCACTACTTCTCTCCTCCTTCTGGATCTATGGGGGCAGCAACATTATGTTGAAGCGATGGCGTTTGGCCTTTAACCCGGATACTGAATACTTCCAGTTCCGACACCTCTGGGTCCTTCTCCCAGGTTTACCTTTACATTTATGGAATGAAGACTCATTAAGAGCCATTGGTAATGCTATTGGGCAGTTTATCTCTCTGGATACTCAGTCACTAAAGAGTCCTTCGAGGATAATGGGCAGGATTCTGGTTGCCATTGATATTACAACAGGATTACCGGATAAGCTGGATATTGTCTGGCGGGGTCGCACACATCAACAAGCTCTTGACTATTTGGGACTCCCATTCCGCTGTAATGTATGTCGAGCAACAGGCCATCTGCGAGAGTCCTGCCCTAGTAAGCTCTCAAGCCATTGTGCTGAAGAGGACGAGCTTCGACTGAATCCACCGGAGTACACCGAAGCCGATCCATCTCTTGCTTATTTAGATGTTAATCCTGCTCACTGTCCTCCCTCCCCGGAGCAGACTAACAAACCTATTTCTAAGCTACGACTACTATGTCCGTCCCTCTTCCATACACTTACGGCCACAGAAAAAGAAGAAATTAATACTTTCAGTTGGCTCACCAACTCCCATGGAGCAGTGACCTCCCCACTTCTAACTGATCCAACCCCCTCATTTGTTTCGACACTTCCCACAACAATCGGCTCGACTCAGTCCACTGTAAACATTCCACTTAACTCTTTTATCTCCGCCGTTAGCTCTCATCCTGCTTCTTCCTCCATGCCTTTACCTCCCAGTACAATTTCTACTCTGCTGCCTGCTCCTTTAGACACACCAGTGCTCCCAGGTTTTAGTCAGCCGCTTGAGGAGGAAACTGCACTCCTGGACAATCTTCGGTCCTCGTCACCTTCGACTAGACACTTGAACTCCTCTCCACTTCTAACTATTTATCGTGGTAAAGATATTATCACTACTCCATCTGATGCTGGCACTTCAAACACAAAACCGGTTGATACAAAGAATTTTTCTTGGTCTAGAGGCATAGCTTCGGAGATCTCCCCACTTCAAACTCGGAGCTCCAGGAAAAAGAAGGAGGTTCTTAGTTCACAACAGGCGGATTCAAACTTGCCCACTCTGGATGGCAAGGCCCTTAGAGCAATGAAGGCCTTGGCTAGAGGTAAGTAATGATTGTGCTCTCCTTG
>JASDQU010331483.1:0-12846 GCA_032191745.1 Picea mariana | reverse complement strand
TGCCTTAGCATCTTAGGCTAGTATTTCCCCTTAGCCTTTTAACAAATTAAAAACAACTCCTAGAACATAAACGTTAAATCCAATCTAGTAACTAGGGTCTACCCCCCTTGGCTTCCCTAGGAGTAAGCCTAGAAGGAAGAGGTTCCAGTCAAGGTGACAGTGTGGACTATGAACCTAGGCATTGTGCCTCCAAGGACACACTAAGTGAGCTGGACTTTGCTCACATTTGCAAGTATGTATTAGGACGACAACACACCCTAGGGAAGGATACCTCATGATCATGCTCTCCCTAAATTGTATTAGGCTAGCCAATCCCTCCAAAAAATTGGTCATAAAAATATTTATGGACACACACAACCCATCAATCTTGTTCTTACAAGAAATAATTATGGAAGGAGACAGAGGAATAAAAACCCTTTCTTCGTCTCCGTTGGGCTGGAATTTTTTGGCCACAAATGCACAAGGGAAGTCAAGGGGACTTATCAAGGGATGGAAGAATAACTCACTATACATAAAAAACTCTCAGGCCATCTAGGAAAGCCTAGGTACCTCCCTCCTATCATACGACCTGGACATGGAATTCATGTGCATAAATCTATATGGGCCATACATAGAATGAAATCAATTATGGGAGCTCATGTTTCTAAAATACCTATTGAAGAAATGTCTTGTATTGATAGGTAGGGATCTAAAATTCACATTGGGAGCTTGTGAAATCTAGGGGTTGGCTTCCCATTTGGATCCTCTAACCGAGTTCTTCATTTCAAATATGGAAGCAACATGGTTCCTCAATATCTAACCAGCCAAGCTCTCCCCCATTTGGAGAAATATGTGATCTGGGGAGGCAAGGGTGGCAAAGTGTCTTTACAAGTTTCTTATTTATGAATCCCTTTTCGATGAAAACATCCAGATCAAGTAATGGGTCTCCTCGGGAGGGGACTCAGATCACAACCCCATTATCTTGGAACTTGCTCCCCTAATGGATAAACCTTCTAGTCCCTTCAATTTGAACCCAATCTGGCTGGAAGATTCCTCCTTTCTAAAAGTGATCAAGGAATGTTGGAGACCCTATAATTATTCCTCTCAGGAATCCCCTCCTCTACAATTTCATTCAAACCTCAGAAGAGAAAAAGCTGCAATGATCTCTTGGTACAAGGAGAAAAAAAAGTGGATGGTCAAACATTAGAGGAACTCAAAACCAAACTACAACAATGTTTTCAAGGGGAGGGATAGAGACAATTATCCTACTAGCAAAAGGAAGAAATAAAATCCTTGGAGGAGAACATAAGGAAGATAATACTGAACATGGAAAAAGAATGGAGGATGAAAATTCGAGTCATTTGGCTGCAAGTGGGATATGAAAACATAAAGTTTTTCCATGAGTTCACAAACATGAGGAAGGAATTAAATACCATTTGGGCCATTGAAAGTTAAAATGGGACAAAAGTTGCGTCTTTTTTTTATCTAGCCCATGAAGGGATACTCCATTTCTGTAATCTTTTCAAGGAAGACTTGAGAGCAACCATAGATGTCATTCTAAATGTAGCTATCCATTTATCCAGCTTTACAGATTAGGAGGGCAATCTGCAACTTATGGTTGAAGTCTCTAAGGAAGAAATATTGTGTGTACTGCATAGTTTTCAGAAGGATAAAATCCTTGGTTCAAATGGGCTCCCTATGGAGTTTTACCTAGGTTGTTTTGACATCCTTGGCAATGATTTGTTGAAGGTAGTGGAATACTCCAGGCTTTCTGGACAAACTCTAGCTGCTTTCAATGCTACATTCATAGCTTTGATCCCCAAAACCGATGACCCAACAACATTTGATCAATTCGGTCTTATTTTCGCTCTACAACAACATTTACAAAATCATCTCATTGCTAGAAGAATGAAAGACATCCTCTTCACTCATATCTCTCTAGAACAATTTGGGTTTTTAAGAGGGAGACAGATTCATGAAGTAATTGGACTAGCCCAAGAAGGTTTGCATTCCATCTGTACTGGTAAACAAAAATCTATTTCATTCAAGTTAAACTTATCCAAAGAATTTGACATGGTAATTTGGCTCTACATCAAAATCCTACTCATTCACTTGGGGTTTAGCCATTCCTTTGTTACCTAGATACTTAACTACATCATCACAACATATTTTGCTTTACTTATACATGTATTTGCAACTCCCTTTTTCAAAATGGAAAGAGGACTCGGGCATAGTTGTCTTCTTTCACCCCTTCTCTTATTTTGGTTGCAGAAGGACTTGGAAGACTACTGAAGGATTCCTTGGCAAGTGGTTGAATAAAAGGTATTGTTGTAATCTCCACTTATTTTATATCTCACCTCTTATTCATAGATGACATTTTAATATTTTGTGAAGGGGTTATTAGTTAAGTGGAGCATTTAGATGAACTCATGAATGTTTTTTGTAAAGCCACATGAATGCTTATAAATAAGGAAAAATACTCCCTTTGCACTTGGGGTCTCAATGAGTAGGAATAAATTTGCATCTCACAAACCCTCTCCCTACAAGTTGAGGACTTGGGCCCAGGTCTAAAATATTTGGGGTTCATGCTCAAATCCAATGGCTACCTTAAGATTGACTAGTTATGGCTTCTTGCAAAATTGGAAAGGAAAGTCAATGCCTGATGCAACAAATGGCTCTCTAGAGCAGGACATTTGGTTATGGTTAAGGTTGTTTTAGAATCCATTATGGTGTATCTAGTTTGAAAATGATGAAAAAAGGTTTCAGGTCTTAGCCTCATGGAGGAAACCATCCAAACCCAAAGCTCTAGGAGGCTAGGGCTTAAAAAACATATTTATTTTCTCCAAAGCGTTGGCAACAAAAAATGTGTTGAGATTGATACAAGGGTCAAGCCTATGGGATCATGTAATGCAGGTAAAATATTTTTTTCATGACTCTGTAGTGGATTAGATAAGGAAACCCACCAAGAAGGTGCCAAATGGATCCATTATTCTTAAAGCCATCATAAATTCTTTATGTGTCATAGGTAAGTGGCTAATTTGGAGAATTGGTGATGGAGCTCAAATCCTCATAGGGAAGGATCCTTGGATAGGGAGAAAGGATAACCACTTATTCCCTCATCACCTGGTCCAATACCTCAATAAGGGAGGTTTCTACTTTCTAAACCAAATCATGAGAAGGGATTATACTACTTGACAAGTTTGGTGGATGTCTTGGAAAGAAGCAGGAATATAGAGTGACTTTGCACACATGTGGAACAACTACATCAGAATATACATAACACTTTCATCTCTCCCTCATACCAAGAGGATCAACTACTTTGGTCCCTCAATCCCACCGGTGGATATGAACAAAGGATTGGACACTTAGCACTTGCTTAGGAAAATAAAGCAGATCCTCCACTATGGTGGGGGGGGGGGGATCTAGAAACTAAAGTGTCTAGCCAAAGAAAAACCATTCATGTGGTTATTGTTGCACAATAGGGAACTCACATGGCATAAACTACAATGAAGGAATTTTCAAGGACCAAGAAGATGTCTCCTTTGTAAAGAAGATCTTGAAACCAATCATCTTCTCATCATTGGCTATAAATTCTCCTTGATTGTAACATACCCAGCCTTAATCCTGCTGGCCTATGCCACACTTAAACTCTTGCAGAACTTAATACATTGTAACATACCCAGCCTACCCAGACTGAGTCATGCCACTTAAAAACTTACAATAATTTCAATTGTATATAGATAGCTTTAAACAAACAAATACATTCTGTGAATACACAGATTCATGTGGAAATAATAGTAAACATATACATGCAGCATACACAGGAAAAAACCATAGATATAAAGACATGTATAAATACACAACATGCAATGAACCCACAATTGATACTTATCTTTTATAGAAGACCACCAACTGCGTTCAGACCTTCCACGATCCTCCCAGCCTTAGACCATGTTGCTCATAACTCTCAGCAGTGGGTCACCCCGGAGCTAGGACTAAAATTCACCCAGGTAAAGGGATTCCTAGGCTAGGATGAGACAAATCAGACAACAGGAAGGATCTCTTCCCAAGAACCAACTCAAACTACCAGCTTACAGTCTCACATTCCCCACATGTTTGTCCCACCCCAGGAAGTGTGCCCCTTCTCTGCTCAATGGTCCTTCGACTACCCCACTTCCCTTCCAGGGCTTGAGCAATAGGCCAGACAATAAGTCTCAGAGCATTGTAGCTACAGTTGGGCTCCCTTAGGAAAATCACTTCCTCAACAAACTCTCTCACCTGGAGAGAGCTACTCATGGCCTCAACAACTCTTTTCTCTAGTTCAATGTTTAAGTCAACCATGTATAGGATCAGGTGAAGGTAGCAACAACATTCAAGGCATGGGACATATACTGCTCATAACAAAAATGTACACTACTAGCTCAGGTAGGTATAGATGTGTTGTGCATCCCAGGAGGAATATGGTTTACTGCTGATAACAGGGAAGGTACATGGTAGCTCAAGAGTGCATGCAGGTTCCAAAAGTGTGTGAATGATGCAAAGGTTGACTAATGGAGAGAATGGATGAGTGAGTGAAAGGTTGAGTGTGTGAATGGCTCAGTCCATGGAAGCAGACTAATTTCCCCCATACTTATTTGCATGCGCCCTTGATGACACATGGATCTCAAGGAGCTCATTTCTCTCCACTTGGGATTGATTCTCTTTCCCATAAGAACTTAAGATAAAATAATTATCCTCACCATAGTCTTTATGAATAATAATATAATATTCCCTTAGAGATAAACCCTCTAGCTTAGCTCCTTTTCTAGGCTTTTAGCCCCTCCCTTTCCCTTCCTAGTGGAGTTTAGTCCCCCATACTCTTTTTATCGTGGTCGGTCTACACGCAACAATGTATTATATTAATGATATGTGTGTTTACATATATAAAAATAGGCTCACTGGCCTTTAACATCTAGGCTCTTCATCCTAATCATCACATAAGCCTCCTAGCTTATAATCACTTGGCTCACCAGCCTATAAAACATATTTACAATTTCAATTGGGGCTAGGTCTTGGGGTATTACATTCCCCTCCCATTATTTTTGTTGTCCTCAATGCAATACATAGATACATTTATCACTAAGATTTTCAAAAATCTTCAAAAAGATGTGGGTATTTTTCCCGCATAGCATCCTCAGGACCGTACTAGGTCCATTGGAACTTTACTAGCTCTATGGCTTGATTCCGGAGTTGCTTGATCTTCTGGTCCAGTATGCACACTGAATGCACCTGAAAAGCGCCTTCTTGCTCCACCCGAATCACATTCCAATCAATAACATGATTAGCATCAGGTACATACTTTTTGAGCAATGATACATGGAATACATTATGAATAGACATTAATGCAGGTAATGCAAGCATATATGCTACAGTCCCAATCCTCTCTAGGATTTCAAACGACCCATAATAACGAGCTACCAACTTTGAACAATTTCCCAACTTCAAGGAACTTTTGTCGGCCTTCACTTTCAACAATACATGATCACCCACTTTAAATTCCCTGTGAATTTTGCCCTTATCAGCATAGCTTTTCTGCCTGTCCCGAGCATCCTTTAAATTCTGCTTTATTTTGACATCTTCTCTTCCATTTCCTTGAGCAACTTTGGCCCAACCACTTCTCTGTCAGTTGGGTTGTCCTAGCTTACTAGTGTGTTTCACCTTCTGCCATAAAGTGTCTCAAATAGGCTCATCTTTAGAGATGCTTGGTACCCATTGTTATAAGCAAACTCTACCAATTGTAGGCAGTCTTCCCATTTTTATGGTTTATCCATCAGATACATCCTCAACATATCCTCAATCACTTGATTCACCCTCTCTATTTTCCCATCAGATCATGGATGATAAGTTGTGCTGAAATTCAAATTTGTTCCAAATCCTTTCAATAATCCTTTCCAGAACTTTGAGGTAAACTTTGGATCCCTGTTAGACACAATTGTCTTGGGTATTCCATGCAATCGAGCAATTTTCCTCATATAAATATCAACAACGTTAGTTGCCTTGTGAGTGAGCTTCACTGGAATGAAATGGTCAGCTTTAGTAAGCTTATCCATCACTACCATGATAGAATCATGTTGCTTGCTTGTTCTGGGAAGTTTGGTGATGAAGTCCATTGTTACCACTTCTCATTTCCACTCAAGGATGGTTAATGGCTGCAACAACCCAGCTGGGTGTCTATGCTCAGCCTTGACCTTTTGACACTCCAAACGTTTGGCAATGTACTCAACAATTTATTTCTTCATGCCTGGCCAATAATATTGGCTCTTGACAACTGCAATTGTTTTATGATACCCTGGCTGTCCAACATAAGGTACATTATGCATTTCTCTCAATATCAGATTTTTCAATTCTTGGGAATTGGGTACCTAAATTCTGCTTCTGTACATAAGAATCTCATCGTTTGCCAGCTTGTAGTCTTTAATCTTTTGCTGCAAATTACCTTGCTGTAATTTTGCCATTAATTCCATGTATTGAAAATCTAATTTTGCAGCCTCTAAGATCATGTATTTCAGATCTGTTTGGTACATGTTGATGGTTGTAGCATGCAACTCGTGCACTCTTCTGTTGAGTGCATCTGCCACCTTTTTCTCTTTCCCTTTGATATGCTTTATTTCAAAGTCATATTCACTGAGAAATTCCAACCATCTGCTTTGTCTGACTTTTGGAGTTGGATGTCCGAATAAATATTTCATACCATTATGGTATGTCCTCAACTTGAACCTTTTCCTCATGAGGTAGTGCCTCCACTTCTTCAAGGCATGCACTATGGTTGCCAACTCTAAATCATGAGTGGCATAATGCCTTTCATGCTCCTTCAACTTCCTTGATTCATAACATACAACATACCCATTTTCACTGAGGACTCCATCAAGTCCTTCTTTACATGCATCTGTGCATACAATGAAGTCTTCATTTGGATCAACAATCCTTAATATTGAAGCACTGGTTAATAGTTGCTTCAAGTGATGGAAACTCTTTTCACACTCCAATGTCCACTGAAGCTTCACTCCTTCTTTTGCAAGGAAGTGATCGGATGTGCAATCTTTGAGAATCATGTAATAAATCTTTTGTATTAGCCTGCAAGGCCCATGAAGGATCCAACTTCTGTCACATTCTTAGGTGTTGATCGTCCTCTAATGGCCTCAATATTTTCAAGGTCCATTGCTATCCCTTCCTCAGATATGATATGCCCCAAATAATGAATTTGGTTTTGATAAAATGAGCACTTTCTCAATTTGGCATACAACTGATGCTCCCTTAATACTTGTAATACCATCTTCTAGTGCTTCTCATGCTCTTCTTCTGACTTGGAATATATAAGATTGTCATCCAAAAAGACAATGATAAAATTATCTAAGTATTCTTTAAAAATACCATTCATTAAACACATGAAGACAACTGGTGCATTTCATAACCCAAATGGCACCACTGTGAATTCATAATGGCCATACCTTGTTCTGAAGGCAGTCTCATTGATGTCTTCATCTTTAATTCTTACCTGATGATAACCAGACCTGAGATCAATCTTGCAGAATATTTTTGCATTCTTCAACTGATCAAAGAGGTCATCGATCATTGACAAAGGATACTTATTCTTCACAGTTACCTTGTTCAACTGCCTAAAGTCAATATAAAGTCTCAATGACCCATCCTTCTTCTTCACAAATAATACTAGAGCACCCCAAGGTGAAACACTTGGGCATGTATACCCCCTCTTCAAAATCTCTTCAAACTGCATTTGCAACTCCTTCAGTTCTAGTGTACTAATCATGTAAGGAGTCTTGGATACTGGAGCTGCTCCAGGCATCACATTTATGGAGAAATCAATGTCTCTTTTAGGGGGTAATTCTGGTATTTCTTTAAATACATCCTCAAACTCCTTTAGGACTGCATAATCTTCAATATTTTACAGCTTATCCTTAGGTATCTCTTCCATATGAGCTACAAATATTTGACACCCTTTCCTGTAACATTTCTTCAACTGCATTGCTGAGATTTCTCTAACAGTTACTGCCCTGAGAATTCCCTGGATTGTCCTTAGGTTCCCTTCCTCATCCCAACAAGTAAATGATTTATTATAAAAGTCTAAGATAGCATGGTGTTGGTCCAACCAATCCATACCAATTAGATAGTCATAGGAACCTAAAGGCAAGATGTTCAAGTTTGCCCTAGTGCTCAATCCATTCATGCCCACGGGACATGACTTAACCATCTCGTTAACTTTTCTTTTGGCTTCGGTAGCCAATTGCACCAACCAAGATTTTCCATCCTTGCTTCTTGGAAAAATAATTATTTCCACCATCTTAGGATCTATTTACCTATGACTAGATCCTGAATCAATTAAAGTTTCAATGGTTTGGTTGTTGATCATACCTTCCACTTCAATCATATGTGGCTGAAACTCTGCTTTCTTGTTGTCCAGGGATGCATAGATCCTTGGTACATTTCTGTCCATGTCATCCACTATTTAAACTTGTTGTACATTGTGAACAACTCTCAAATTTTCACTTATGTGAGGACAATCTATATACATATGATTTCCCTGACAACCCTAGCATTGAATCGATGGTTGCCTTGGCCTTTGCACACTTGTCTCAATTGTTCTAGGATCTCTAGAAGCTAGCTGTCCCTGAGGACTATTTCTGAAGATTGGTGTCTTATTCCCCTTCTTCCTTTGTTCCAGCTTGAACTTCTTCTTGTCTTCCCAAGCTCTTTGGAAAGTTGGCTTTCCTTTATGTTGATCATATGGGCATTTAGCTCGCCTTATGGTCTCCTCCAAATTTTTGGGATCATCATATTGTATTTTGTCACTGATGAATGATGGCAGCCCACTCAAATACCTTTGAATCTTAACTGTCTCATCCTTGATGAAGGAGACATACTTTAACAGTTCTAAAAACCTTCTTTCATATTCATCAATGGTCATACTTCCAAGCTTGAGTTCAAATAACGCCTTCACTTTCTTATCATAATATCTCTTAGTCAAGTATTTCTTTTCAAAATACTTCTTGAATTCCTTCCAAGTAACATTTTTCTCTTTAATGTGTTGCACCTGCACAAGTTGGTCCCACCACATAGATGTCTTTCCCTTGAGCTGATAGATAGCAATTCTTCCTTCTGCATGTGAAGAATAATTATGCAATTGAAAACATTTTCTCATGCCTAGCAGCCACGTCTCTGCATCCTCATCCTTCTTGTGCTTGCCATCAAACGTAGGAGGTTTGATTTTGTTCATTTCTCCTCGTAGTTCATCCACCCCAGACATCTTCTTATGCTTCCTGACAGGGGATGAACTGGAGCTACTGTGTGCTCTCCTATTGGAATTCCTTGGCTTTCGATGGTGATTTCTGCTAACACTCCTTGATCTTCCTTTCTCATCGTGATACCTATGAATTCATGATTTGCTTAAGCCATTCTCCTTATCCAAATTCTTTTCAATTCTATCCAAGCTCTGCATTAAATTCATGTTGAAGTCCTCATGCTGCTCCTTGGCTTTCATAAGCCTTTCATTATCAAATTTTTGACTTTGGACATCCTTCTGCAAATTTTTAATGGTCTCTACCATATTCATGTTTTCTTCCTTTCCTTCTCCATGTCCATTTGAGTTTGTTCCTTCAATACCCATATGGACATCCATCCCTTTGATCTCATCTCCCTGGATGTAATCCCCCTATGTATCTTCCATTCCTCTCACTCTATGTTGATCCTGATCTGATCTAGTTGTTGTTAACTCTGCAAAATGTGCAGCCAACAAAACTTTATTAGGCTAACTGACTCAACAATTTCATGAAAATGTGAAACATTCTAGTTCATAATATATAAGACTTCTTTCTTCTTCTTTTTTTCTGAGAAATTAATTGTTCAGTTCAATTTTCTGGGTGAACATTTATATTCTACTATCCGATATCTTTCCAATGACTGCTCCCTTTCTCATTTCTGAGTCTTGAGCCAAAAGTTGTGGATATCTGAAAAATTTGTCCCTAAAAACAATTTTCGGGCACTAGCCCTTTTTCTTTAGCCCCCAATCTCATGTGACCATGGGCTCTGAGCAAGCACTTAACTGAAAGGTGCTTTTCCGAAACTTTGTGACTTCGAGGCTCCAAAAATTCAAGATTTGGAGGCTCTTACTACCTCATGCCTTATTTCTCCCGAATGTCGAACTGGCGAACTCTTGCACGATACATCTTTGGAGCTTCGGGGTTCCGTTGCTTCGGAGCTTTAGGAATTTGAAGCTTCAAAACTTCGGACTCTGGAAGTTCCACCTACTCCACACATCATTCCCTCTAAACGCCGAACTGGCGAACTCCCAAAGAAGTTCTCTGGAGCTTCGCGCTTCGAAGGTTCTTGCATCAACATACTCCCATATCCCTGAATGTTGAATCTCAGAACTTTCAGAATCTTATCAACCATCACGCACCAGGAGGGTGCTACATGGAAAAATAAGGAGCTGGCACCTGGCCCAATCTAAGGGTGACACGTGTCAAGTTCTAATTGGCACAAAAGGTCTTTGAAAAGAACGAAACAAGATGACACGTGGAAAGCATCAAGTGGGTCCATGTCACCATAGGTGATGTCAACATGCCATGTCGCTCCAGTGCTTCATGACTTCAAAACTCTAGGCTTCAGAGGATTTCACATTAGATCACTTCAAAACTACCGAACGCCAAACTTTCGAATAAGTCCATGTCACTCTAAGTGACATCATCATGCCATGTCACTCCGACGCTTAGGGACTTCGGAGAACTTCTCAACACAACACATCTCCCGAACGTTGAATTTCTAAACAGGTCCATGTCACTCTAGGTGACGTCATCATTCCATGTCACTTCGATGCTCTAGTACTTCGACACTTCGGGCTTCAAAAGATCTCACACCAACACACTTTATAACTCCCGAACACCTAACTTTTGAATAGGTGTTCCCCAGAGCTTTGGGACTCTGGTGCTCCAAGACTTCGAAACTTTGGGCTTCGTAGGATTTCGCTGCTGAACACCACCCCACCCCCAAACTGTCGAACGTCGAAATTCCAAACACTTGATAATATTCAGACATGTGTCCCTGAACATGAACAATCTGGATTGGTTTCGGACTTCGGGGGACTCTTCCCTCCGTGCAACCATAAACAATTTTCCCCGGAGTGTCGAACTGTCGAACCACTTGAGGATCCAACGACCTGCCTTCTCTCAAACGATCTATGGTGTAGATTCACTATGGAACTTCGGAGATTTTGCCTCCTTTCTGTCAAAGACTTAAAAATTATTGAAGCAACGAAGTCCGAAAGACTGGAGGGGTTAACCGCCACACTCCTTTCCCAGATCTGACAACTGTAAAGGATTTGGTCCTTTCCCGAATAGATCCTATGACCACTATGGTTTCCTGAACTACTACACCTCCTGTGCTTTCAAAAACAGTTTAAGGTGTGCTCTTAGCACCCTCTCGACACTCATGGATGCTCTAAAACTCGAATTTTGTCCATTTTGACAACAATTCTCTCTGAAACTTTTGCTTCAATTTCCACATACACAGCCCATCCAGGATCAGTGTTGAAAACTGGAGCTCTGATACCAAATTGTAACATACCCAGCCTTAATTCTGTTGGGCTATGCCACACTTAAACTTTTGTAGAGCTTAATACATTGTAACATACCTAGCCTACTGAGACTGAGTCATGCCACTTAAAAACTTACAATAATTTCAGTTGTATATGGATAACTTTAAACAAACAAATACATTCTTCGAATACACAGATTCATGTGGAAATAACAGTAAACATATAAATGCAACATACATAGGCAAAACCCATAGATATAATGACATGTATAAATACACATCATGCATTGAACGCACAATTGATACTTATCTTTTATAGAATACCACCAACTGCGTTCAGACCTTCCATGATCCTCCCAGCCTTAGACCACACTGCTCATAACTCTCAGCAATGGTTCACCCTCGAGCCGGGACTAAACTCCACCTAGGTAAAGGGATTCCTAGGCTAGGCTGAGACAAATCATACAACAAGAAGAATCTCATCCCAAGAACCAACTCAAACTACCATCCTACGGTCTCTCATTCCCCACATGCCTGTACCACCCCAGGAAGTGTGCCCCTTCTCTTCTCAACAATCCTTCAGCTGCCCCACTTCCCTTCCAGGGCTTCAACAACATGTCGGACAAGAAGTCTCAGAGCATTGTAGCTGCAGTTGGGCTCCCTCAAGAAAATCACTTCCCCAACAAACTCTCTCACCTGGAGAGAGCTACTCAAGAGCTTGACAACCCGTTTCTTCAGTTTAACGCTTAAGTCAACCAAGTACATGCTCAGGTGAAGGAAGCAACAACATTCAAGGCATGGGATAGATACTGCTTGTTAGTGCCAATTCTTGCAAGTCATGAGTGTCGAGCGTAACACACAGAAGAAGTCCATTTCGAGCTTAAAATCAAGCGAGCGAGCGTTTTGTTTTCAACGACGAGGATCCACAGATGGAGCAGATCGATGGTCATCGGGTAAGTTTGAGTCGCAGAGTTGCACGAGGTCTAGCGCATGAGCTCATCTCTTATAGTCAAAATCACGAAATGATGAGCCATTTCAGTATTTCGGCTACCGGGACTTCAAAGGACAAAGGGTTGCTCTCTTCCACTGCATTTCGAAACCCCGAAACGTGAAATGCGAAAAGCGCCCAGGAGCCATTTTGACATTTTGACTATTGGGACTTCAAAGGACAAAGGGTTGCTCTTCCACTGCATTTTGAAACCCCGAAACGCGAAATGCGAAAAGTGCCCAGGAGCCATTTCGACATTTCGGCTACCGGGATTTCAAAGGACAAAGGGGTTG
>JASDQU010331480.1:0-12846 GCA_032191745.1 Picea mariana | reverse complement strand
AATAACAATGCATAAATATATAGCTGAAAGTCAAATCTGGAAATTGCACAAGTTTTGGACTGCTGGAAACTTCATTACTATGGTCAAGATTACCAGGCTTCTCTCAATGCTAGTACAAATCCTCCAAGCTCTCCAAACCCTAGCTAGGGAAAATCAACAAAACCCTAGCAACCAAGAAGATCCAATATGCAAGAATCACTCCAACACATACTCCAAGTCAAGACGTCCTTTCCTCCTCTTCAAAATTCCACCCTAGGGTTTTACCACAAAACCCTAATCTCCAATCTTCATGGGATAAGCCCTACCCCTAGACCTCTAAAGTGTTGATTTTTCAATAAGCTAGGTTAAGCATGTAGTTCATTTCAATTTTGCATTTATCTTAACCATGAACGATAATGTTGCAGCAACCAAGATCACAAGAAGAAACACCATGCACAAGAACACAAGAAGTATCGTGGGAAACCCTTCTCAACAAGTGAAGAAAACCCAGCCAAATCCTTAGCTATATTCTTCAAGAGAAAGACCTTCACCACCAACAAGACCTAGCACACAAGAGGGTGCTCAAACCCTAGAAGACTAGTGCCCAAGAGAGGTGCGCACTTTTCCCAAGGAGATGTACTTGCTGAAATTTCCAAACTCGTGTGAAAGTTGTGATTCCTCAATGGGGAATTTACCTTTACTTATACTAACCTGAACCTATCAACAGAAGTGTCTATTGGCTCAACAGGGCCAACGTCACTAGCTTATAATATAATTAATATTAACCAGATTAATTATCTTTTACATTAATTACCAGTCACATTAAGGTGGGGCCAACCTGTACCCTTTACATTACAATTAGGGTTACAGGCAGGTCTAACTCTTGAACAATATAGCAAGAGATCTGATACACCCACTAGTGCTCATCTACTAGGGGCACATCCATAGGGATGTCCATATCTCTGGCTCACTGCATTACACAGAAGAACCAAATCTTCACACGTTCACCTGTGCTCGTCCACGGGCATGTCCACTCTACAGATCTTCTTTCCCACTACCTCACACAGGAGAATCATCTGGAGTTTCTCGTCAACTCTGTTGCTCAGTGGGAAGCTAATACATCATCTTCATTTCTGTTCACATGACGATGCACCCAACACTTTGGGATTTCACGCGTTCAACTTGTGCTCAGGCACATGCACATCTAACTCAACAGATCGCCTTCCCACTGGATAATCATCTAGAGTTCTTCTCAACTCTTTGAATGGAGGAGGTCATCTCTATGTTCCAGCTTTGTCTCAGGTAGGAACCACGTACCCTTCTTAGGGGCTTTCTCTCAGGTTTGTAAGCTGGAGAAAGACTCACATAGTTGCAATGATCCACATCTCACAAGTTTGTAAGCTGGAGAATGTCTCACATAGTTGCAATCATCAACATAAAGATGCTCCAAGATACTCCAAGAAGACCAAGAAACCCTAGCCACTCAGCCACGAGAGAGAGAGAGAGAACATGTGAAGACTCTAGAGGGAGAAAGAGGCTAGTGCACACTCTTCTCTAGGTCGCATCTCATCACAATAGTGAATACAAGAGAGTGATTGAACATATATGAATGGAAAGACTCTAACCTTCCTCTATTTATATGAGAGGTAAGGGAGACCAACAATACAGTGTGGAAGCAACCTAAAATGAGCACTTGTAGGCCAACTGTAATACCCCAAGGACGAGCCCCAATTATATTGATGAATTGTAATTATGTTTATAGGCTGGTGAGCCAAGTGTTTATAAGTTGAAGACTTATATGTTTATTAGGCCGGAGAGCCAAGATGCTTAAGGCCATGAGCCTGATTTTGTATATGTAATTATGCAGATCATTAATAAAATATAAACATCGCTGCGTGTAGACCAGCCACAAAGAAAGAGTGATGGGGGACTAAGCTCCACTAGGTAGGGAAAGAGAGGAGAGACTAAGCTCCACTAGGTAGGGAAAGAGAGGAGGCTAAGTGTTTGGGCCTAGGGGCTAAGCTAGGGGGCTTACCTCTAAGGGGATAATATTTTATTATTATTTCCTAAAGGCTAAGTTGGACAATTGATCAATGTTCCTGGAAAAGGAACGTATGCTAAATGGAGTGCATGCAGCTCCTCCAGGAAGACAGGAGTCGACCTGGGCGCATGCAGTTAAAACCAAAGAGTCAAACCGTGTTGGGGGCCAATTCCCATTCTTCCATCCTCCGCCTGAACTCGTTGGCCTCCATCTTCGACCTCTACAATTTTCTTGAGACGCATCCTAAAACCAATAAACCGTGAGTTGATCTGTGTCTTCTGTGGAACCCGACACCTGGGTAATTGCCTAAGCCGTGTTGTGTTTAGCGTCTGGTCGTTGCCATTTTCAGGTCCATAACCGATTCCTGTTGTTGTCGTCACCCATATGTTAGTTGAACGTTGTTGCAGTATTGCTTAGGAGCTAAATTGAAGAAGCAGGTTACCGGGCCTGTGAGCAACTCTCCCGGGTGAGAGAGTTTGTTTGGAAGTGAGTTCTCCTGGAAGGGAGTCTCGTAGAAACTACAGTACTCTGAGACTTCTGGTCTAGCCTGTTGTTGAAGCCCAAGGCAAGGGAGGTGTACTAGCCGATGGACTTGTATTAGTGAAGGTGTACCCTCCTGGGGTGGAGCAGGCGTGTGGGGAATGAGGGTCTGTGGGTTGTGGGCGTAAGTGGCTCCTGGGATAAAAGATCCTTCTTGTTGTTTTGTGCAACTTCCTTGTTGTCCTTGCCAAGTCTAGAATTCCCTTGCCCGGTGGAGTTTAGTTCCAGCTCGAGGGTGACCCACTGTTGAGCGTGATGAGCTGTGTGATCTAAGGCTAGGAGGTTTGTGGAAGGTCTGCACGCAGTTGGTGGTTTTACTCCAGTTAAAAGATAAGTATCATTTACGTGCTTAATTATGTATGTTATGCATGTCTGTGTTTCTTGAAATGTATCATGTGTTCCAATGCATGTAGACTTACTATCAATTCCATTTGAATCTGTATGGTAGCAATAATTCTGTGTTAATTCTTTTCAATTCATTAAAAGGCATGTTATATATATGTGTATGTTCCGTAGTAGCATTACTCGACCTGTGGATGGCCAGGGACGTTACAGTTTGGTATCAGAGCTAGTTGAGCTAAGTCAAGTGTCCGTTTAGTGGCGTTTCCCAGCCTGTTGGTGGTTGGGGATGTTACACCAACACAAGTGACATGCTACACTATAAACTTTAAAGTACATGTGTCATGCTCCAAGGTGATGTCGTGCACAATAATGGCTCCAAGGTGATCTAGCAACGCAAAGCAAGTCCATAGCCCTCCATCACAAGCCTACTCAGACTCCATTGATCCTCCTCAACAATGTGCTCCACTGGAGCAACTGCCCATGCAACAATATTGTCAAAGCCCTAGGCATCAACAAGCCATCTCCAATCCTTCGAACAGGAACTCAAGCCACCATGTGCCAATTATGGCTTGATGCCCTCCTATACGTTGCACAACTCTCTTCATCCCATGTAGGGCACTTTCTAAGGAATTGGATCCTTCACATGGCCTCAATGAAGGGAGTCCACCAAACTATGAAGAGAACACCAACGCCTAAGGGAAGAACACTAAGCTAGAAACCATCTGAGGTCAGGCATCCACTTAGCAAGTTATCTCAACTGTTCAAACCCATCAAGGACTATCTCTCATGTGCCAATCCATCTCAGACCATCCAGGGGTTGAACATACACCATGTATGTCAATTTTCACATACAATCTTATGTGACTAATTTTCAGATCTGAAATTTACTTCCTAGTGATGCAACAATAAACCCTAGTTGTTATGACTGAACAATTTTACACTAAAAATTATTGACTGAAAATATATGCACTTGAAACAACAAGATCATAAATGAATCATCAACACACATGAGACACAAATTTTTTGTTCTGTAAATTTATCAATGTCAAAAATTCTAAGGGCAAAACCAACCCTCCCAACCAATACAAATTCACCAAATTATGAGGACAACCTTGTCCTTCAATAACCAAAAAAATCAGCAAACACAAACTCAGCAAAATACCCGGAAATCTCCTCTGCCTACAAATCTACTCAACTGCCATTGTAGGGCCTATTGACGTCAGTCGCACGACCGTTGATGTCAGATGTACAGTCTGTTGTACCTACCCAGAAATATCACACGTGCGGCCTACAGAAACCCTTACACGTGCGACTGAAAAATCCTCACACGTACGGCCTCACAAATGCGGTTGTTTTCTCCTCACACATATTGCTATGCGGCGATCTCACGCGTGCGGCCTATACCTTCTCTCACACATGCGGCCATGCTCCTCTCTCTTCCTGACACGTGTGCCCTCTCTCGACTCAAGAATGAGCCTTCCTTGGCTGAAAACAAAAACAAAAAATCACCAAGAACCCTAGGCCAGATTTTGCCACAATTGCAAAATTTCCCTTTGCTGAAATTTCCAAGCTCCTAACACAAGTGCACTCTCACTTATGCTAACTCCATAATTGCACAATGAGATTTGTCACAATCTCTCCTCTCCTTATATAGGAATCTTATGAGTGAGTTTAGGCACCCCTTCTAAACTCAACAACTAATTAAAATATTTTAATCCTCTTTGTGGGTGTGAAACCCCAACAAGCCCATCATCTTGCCCATGAGGCCCTAGCCTCATTCCAAGGACAATTTGATTGAAACAAAAGGCTAATCTAGTGCCAACGAAGATTCCCTCATGCCTGACACCTCAACCTCTTGTGGGAATACCTCTGAAAGCTACAAAAATCAACAATGTACCCCAAATCTCGTGAAGCACCTGAAGCATGGTGTAAACACTTTCGGAGTGTTACAACAAAATCTAGCACCCCCATATGATGTAAAGTCCCAAGCATCAAAGAGCTATTCTTGTGCGACTCAGGAAGGCTACCCATTGTCACCACAGTAGCTCTTCCTCTCACTTTTGGTTGGCTCTTCTCCAACTCAAAGGGGACTTACCAAAAGATAAGATTGCTAAGGCTATGGAGTAGAAGCTCTAGGTAATTTTGAAGAGTAAGCCTTAACAAAACAAGTGGTTGTAGCATAAGCAGATAAATGAATGGTGTGAGAACAAAAAGGTGAAGGAAAACTCAAGACTAGTACCAATCCAATTATGGGTTGAATGGAGTCAAAATGGTATAAATCCAAGACGACGAGTGCTTGAATATGTAAGGTTAATAAGAGCTTCTATGGATGCCACAGATCGACCTTAGTTTGTTGAAATTTATGCAAAAAACTAAACTTGGAGAGATGGGATTGCTACTCTAAAACAATGTTATAAAGGTGACGTTATATTATTTCAGGAACAACCTAGTTTGTTAGATGCAAGCTTGATACAACAGCAACAAATATAAGAGGGATCAAGTCCTCTCATTACATTATCCAAATGACACATGGTTCATTACAAGGCCTTCATAAAATGCTAAAAGGATCTCCTACAATAAATAAACAACATATGAGAAATATCGCACACAAAAAGAACCTCACAATAGATAGATGCTATACCTCCAATCTTCCATAAAGCTAACAATAGGATGTATAATGAAGCCCAAGGGGAGAGCTCCTCGATCCCCAAATTCTCAACAAACATGAAATGGAGAGAAAGCTCCTCTTTATAGAGGGAGTCTCTTCTCTTTTACAATAAACAAATATTATTTGCTCACTAACTCCATGACAACTCAAAGAAATAAAAAATGGATAAGTTAGATACCTCCTAAATCCATGGTTGACAATGTCAAGCTATGTGGACACTAGCCTCTCCAAGAAAACTCATCCTCGTCTGAAAATAGGAAAGAAATTACATCCAAAAGTCTCCAAAAGAGGGGGTACAACTAAAAATAGGCATGATAACCAAGTATGCAATAGGTCCACATAGAATGAGCCCTCCAAGATGGATACATGCAAAGATATAATAAAATAGCTTCAACCTAGGTGGATGTGCTCCAGGGTCCACCTAGAAAATCTCACAAATTGCACCCTCCAAGATACATGAGAGATAAAACAATAAAATAATCGTCCTAGGAGAATGCTCCATACAACCATCCAAAAATGGCAAGTGATCCACAAGATGCATGCAACCAAATCCACATTTGTGAATCCCAAGGCAACCAACTCCATGGATGAATGTACAAAGTGCCAACTAAATGGAGCACTCCACCAAGAAAGGATGTGGTCAACCCCAAAAATAGTAAATGGATTATCTCCACAAGTGCGTCCTCCATGATAATGCTCCAATAATAGAAAGAAGAGCATGCAACAGCATGCAATGTGCCATGTGTGGCCCTCCTAATATGCCACATGCCCCTCTAGGAAATATTCCCCATAACCACCTCCAATAAAATAATATATGTGCCAAGTCAAAGAGGTGAGGGCACTCTCCAATAGAGGCCAAAAGATGCCATGTGTAGCTAAAATATCTATGCAATAACGATGACAGAGCACCTAGGGGGGGTGCACCTTAGAAAACTATGCCATATAACTACCTCAACCACCCAATCAATAAAATAATCCCTCTTGAGAAGTGCACCATAGGAATAAGTACCAAAAGTGGTTAGACCTATCAATTCTCATGCCAAAATAATGTGTTGTTTTCTACTACCATCAATGATTTCCCCAAACCATGTGCACAAGAGAAAGTGTTCCTTAGAGAAGTGTGTCAACCTCTCCAATAATGATAAAATAACAATGCAAGCCTTGGAAATTGTGCCCAAGAGAGGAGCGCTCCATCAAAATCCTAAATCTCCACCAAATAAACCCCTCCAAGTGTGAACACTACCAAGTGAAGTAGGGTGCTCAAGGAATTAACCACCAAGATAATAAAATGAATTGAATTAACCATTGAATGGTTAAATCAACCTCAACATGTGTGCACAAAGGTTAATGCTCAAATAAAACCATAGTCCAACCTCCCAATAATCACCGACTCACCCCAACTAATTAAATCAGCATGAACATGTGTGCCAATGGGAGGGGTGCACTACAACAAGTGTTGTACCATGCAAATAAAAGTCATCTCCTCGCAAAGCCTACCATGATAACAACACAATGATAAAATAGAAGTTCAACCTAGGCTTGAACCTAGGGTGCACCACCAAAGGACTATGACATGATAAATACCTCATCAAACCTTAGAAAAAGGCTTGACCACATCAAATTGTAAGTAGTACCCCCATTCTTAACTTAGATATGGGAAAAAGTACATCAATGAGGGTACTAACATCATTAAACACATTCCCCTGGGTGATATCCAACAAATGTTACGATGTTAAGTCGTATCACCTAGGGACATCCCACCACAACAAGGTGCACTACCACAACACACATCATCCAACCACATCAACAACATAAAAGGAGTCATAAAAAAGTGCTAACCCATTCAATCATCAAGTACATCCCCACCACATATCAAACACAAGAGGACGATGTAGAACACCCCCTCATAGTGACACCAATAATGCAACACCATCATCTAACCCATTGGGGGGCTAGAACCATCATCCATGAGCAAGATGTAGCACAACATCCAAGATGAGAAAATATACCAAAACCACACCATAATGAGATAGCATGCTCCATAACCATCAAATCCGCAACCAAGGGGTGATCAACAAGACAAGCACATGTGAGAAGACCACCAAACTAGCGAGCTTAATCATCCAATCAAGGAGAAGTGTGACTCTCCCAACCAAAGACCTCCATCAAATGCCAAGAAGAGAAATGGCTCCATGCAAAATGTAACACCCCAAGTTGATCAAATGCTCCAAGATACCAGAAGCAAATCTCCACCAATGTGATGAAAATCACAATGTGGAACCTCATACAATATGAGGTGTAAGACGGAGTAACCCAGAAAGTTAACAATATGCATGCCTAAGGGAATCTCTTTTGCAGAAATAAGTTGGGTACATAAATGACTACTTGAAGAGTTTTAAAGAGTCATGGACCAAAATGGAATGTACCACCATGTCAAATGGATGGAGTCACCCAAAGTCGGTCAAATGCTCCAAGATACCAAAAGCAAATCTCCATCAATGTGATGAAAATCACAATGTGGAACTTCATACAATATGAGGTGTAACATGGAGTAACCCAGAAAGTTAACAATATGCATGTCTGAGGGAATCTCTTTTGCAGAAATAAGTTGGGTACATAAATGACTACTTGAAGAGTTTTAAATAATCATGGACCAAAATGGAATGTACCACCACGTCAAATGGATGGAGTGATAGAAGGAACTATACCATAATAGATTTCCTTCCTTGTTGCACACTAGGAACCATGTTTTTGAAATCATAGATGTAGCTGATAGAGTGAAAGATGCAAACTTGTCATTTCAACTTTTCAACGAGATTGTTGTGGAGGTGAGAGTGACCAATGTTGTTCAGATCATCAGAGATAATACATATAACTATGTTCTTGTTGGTAAGATGTTAGAGAGTAAAACATATTCTAGACCCCATGTGCCACACACTGCATAGACCTCATGTATGAGAATATAGGCAACGAGGATTGGGTCAGGGAACATTGTACATCATGCCCAAAGCATTACAAAAATGCATCTACAACCACTCATAGGTATTGAACCTAACGAGGAACGGGAGGGCAAGAAGCTTGTTAGGCCTGCCATCACCAGATTTACAACAAACTTCCTCATGTTGCAATTTCTCATTTCCCAGATATACAACTTGAAAAAGATGTTTACTGGTGATGAATGGAATGCATCTAAGTGGAGCCGCAAACATGATAAGAAAGACATCAAAAAAAACGTTTTGAGACTTATTTTGGAAATAAGCAACAAAGGTTGTGAAAATTGCAGCATGTTTTATGGACTCTAGAGGCCATGTAGAGCCTTATTATTTATGTGTATTGTTTCGGATATGTATTGCACTCAGTGATACCTACATGAGCAGACTTTGCATATTTCGTCTCTAATGGTTTGGATTTACATTGATGTACATAAATATATATATTTTATTTTTATTAAAATTTTCATATTCTATGTCATTTTAGTAAACCAGTTCATAGACCAAGTCGTTACCCAATTCTGATCCTAGTCAAGTCTGACCCTCAGCCAATTCTGAATTTTAAACCAATGGTTAAGACTGGCATGGCAAGCCACCCATCAAGGATCAATTCCCCAGAAACATGAATAAGCTGGGGCCATGTGCAAGTCCTAGGTGATCTTAATGGAAAAATACCATGTCCCAGCAACTTAGCAAAATGAAAGTGCTTATGTTCAGTATTTGCCCCTCGAGGACCATTTACCATGTGCAAACAGTTCGGTTTGTGGTGCCCAACCTCATCGGGCCAGTTGTAATGCTTCTCTGATTTTAAAATTATTTTCAAAACAAATTTCATGAAAGGAAAAAAAAAATTAAGGCCAGAGCTTGGGATGAGAAAGAACAGAAATCTTAGCTGTGAAATTTAAGAACACTCATAATGAAAGGGATAGCTGATGCACAAAATAGAAGATCTACATACATAGTGAACAGAGTGCAGAATTAACCAAATCAGATCGCTTCTCTCAACACATTCATGCATAAACAATGTATACCTTGCCTGCTGAAACTCTATAACCTTCAAGTGATTCTGGTGAAGCAAAAAGATGAAGAGCATCCTCAACAGTATGAACAGCATCTGGTAAAATGTCCAAGGGAAGTAACATGAATGGTTGAACAGTAGCTGACGCCTTGTTACCTATCCAGAACAGAAACACAAAAGCTCATATTCCATAAAAGTAAATCATATACAAGGTACATAAATAACCAACTTTCTATATATAATATACAAAACAATTTTACATAACCATGGAACAAATCCTATATAAATCAACTCCGTATATGTATTGGAACAAGTTCTATGCATCTAAAAATGCAAGGTGTATCAATTTGTTTTTGTATATATAATAAACAAGTTCTAAACGTTAGAAGCCCAAGTACATAATATTGAAAAGAGGCACGTGAAGGTGCCTCTGCACTTTTGCAGCAGTCTCCAAGTCATTGAGTTTCAACATTATTTTCAGAGCCAAAGCGAGGTAGAGTATAGAAGCCACCCTTTTCCAGATAGACTGGTATTTTGAGTCTTCTTAATTCCATTTTACCTGTGCTTCGGTCTTGAGATGTAGACCATTTAAGGAGTTTGGCAGATTCATTTGGTTTCAATTTGCATAGCTGTTGGTTAAGACTTGGCACCACTAGTGCTGGTCTGTTGGGACATTTGTTGCATGTCCCTTCTCTATAAGGTTGGCAGTGTGGTTGTGGAATGTAACGGTTTGGGCTGTAACATCAGTGTTTGGATTTGTCCCGATAAGCTGTAGGTCAGAAAGTGAGGGACATGGAGGACAGGTTCAAGTTCTTTCTGAACTGAATTCATTACAGAGCTGCTACTTCAGTCTTCCTTGGTCCAGGAAACATATCCCTTTCTGTGCACTTCTTTTTATGTTTTAGTTTTTAATCTGTTAGCTTTGTCACTGCCTTGTGGCCTATGCTTTACCCTAAAACCTAGACATGCCTGCAACAAAGTTTCTAGATGTCTCTGTAAGATTGGAGGTGTGGTTGCAGAATGTAATGGGTTGGGCTCTAGCAGCAGTATTCGGATTTATCCCAACCGGCTGTAAGGCAGAAAGGAAGGATCTATAGGACAGGATTTTCTGAACTGTATTCATCAAAGAGCTGCTACTTCAGGCTTCCTTGTTCCAGGAAACGTATCCCATTAATTGTACTGTCTTATGGCCAAATTTGTATTCCGCTAGCTTTGTTTTTGACTTGTCACCCGTGTTTTACCCTACATGGTAGACATGCCTGCAACAACGTGCTCACAAGAACACCGCTGTAGGTTTAAGATTTGATGGGCATGTCTTGTTAGTCAGGCATGCAACCTCTGTCCTATCCAGTAGGTCAAACATGCCTGTAGAAGAGTTTTTTTGGCATCCAATAGGAATGCCACTGAGTGAATTATGGAAATCCTCTAGTTGCTGGCTGTATGGACCTTGGATTGGCACATCTTCATCTTCATGAAAATTTGTTAGCCACGGCACTCTAAACATAGAACTGGGTGGTCTGCCTCTAGGTAACTTGGGTCATTTTAATAGGGAAATAGTATAAACCTGTTTCTCATGTTGACTAAGATAAAAAATTATAAGGTATTCAAGCCTAATGATGAGAGCTATTCAAGAGTTGAATCAGAGGGATCAAACTGTTCCATTTTAAAAAATATAAGTTCTATAAACCACAGTAATAAAACAATTTATAACAGTCATCAACTTTGCCCACATAAATATTCAGACTTCTATAAGTTTATAACACAGTAATCAGTCCTTTAATTCTATGTTACATTAGACTCCCTTTTACCAGTGCAGAGTTTAAAGCAACGGAAAATTTACACAATTCTACTTCCCTAGCTAAGATAAGATAAAACGGTATGGTAAGTTTATTAATATCCACAAGACCAAATAAAATAGGTCAATGAGGCTTGAAAATACAACCATTATAAAAATAATGTGGAATTGCCAAGGTGACTCCTGAAAGCTAAAAGATAAAGAGATACAAGTGAAAATGGAAAAAAAGAGATAAAGGAAGGGTGAACCAAGCAGGTAAACACTAGAAAGGAGAGACACTACCTAGCATTGGATATAAAAGTTGCATACAAATATGCAAATAGTAAAATAAATATAGTGATCTTTAAAAACACTAGGGCTCTACGAGTTTTTCATACAAGTAAAGTAACTCCAAATAAGTTTAACTAGAGCCACCTTTTAGTTAGAAACAATCAATAGAGCCCAAGCAATGTAATATAATCATATTAATAATTAAAGGAAGCCTTTATTCAAAAAAAAACTATATTGAAGATAAGTGCTACGATTTGAAGATAAGTACTACGATATGTATTGTAAACCCTATAAATAAAAAATCTTTGAACCTAATACCAAACAAATAAAATACATAGTCATCCTGCTACAATACTTATATATTTGCATAATGATAGTTGCCTCCAAACCACGCTAGTTACATGACACATCCCCATACACATTACCCCTTCAAAAGGGGGAAGGGATATTGGAAATGAAGCTTCTAGAAATATTGGCTAACAAACACCAAGGTTGCATACAAATATGCAAATAGTAATAATATGGTGATCTTAAAAAACCTTTGGGCTCTATAGCCTTTTCATAGAAGTAAAGGAACTCCAAAGAAGTTTAACTAGAAGAACCTCTTAGCAGAAATAACTCATATCCTTTAAGTTTCCATGCTTTATTAAGACTAGAAACATTATTGATATACTTTCTGGCCACCAATTTGTGATTCCTACCCAACATACTTTCTATTAGAACCCAAATTGTTCAGAAAAAAATGGAAAAAAAAAGGCAGATCCACCAAAACACCTTATAAATAGCATCCTCAGGAAAGGACAAAGACCCCAGGGCCCAGGGGTGCCGTGTCTGTATCCTGTGTGTTGGACACGAACACGCTAGGACATGTGTCCTGTGTCTGTATCCTGTGTGTTGGACACGAACACGCTAGGACATGTGTCCTACCTGTTTGATTCTAAAAGCATTTTTCATTGCTATTTTTTCATATTCGGCTGGACGGAAAGAGCTCTCGCAATCTCTCGTTGTGTAGATGAAGGGTAAAATCAAGATTTGAAGGGATTCCAAGTGTTTTCTAAATGTTCTATTTTCTAAAAAAATTGGATCTTTATATCTATATTTCATTTTTGTATTTGTAATTTATAATTTTTTTGAATATATATATAACGTGTCCTCCATGTCCTGTTTCCAGGGTCGACATGTCCCATGTCGGATGCTCGTATT
>JASDQU010331476.1:0-12847 GCA_032191745.1 Picea mariana | reverse complement strand
TATAACAATGTATTAATTAATAAAGTATTATGCTATTAATATATTAAAAAGATTTATAACAATGTATTAATTAATAAAGTATTATGCTATTAATATATTAAAAAGATTTATAGATTAATGTAATATGCATTAATAATATGTAATATTATTAATATGTATTAATGCATTAATTTATTAATGTTAATATATTAAAAACTTTTATAAAGTAATGCAATATGTATGAAATAGTTTAATGCAGTTAATACTATTAATTAATAATATTAGGACATTATTTATTATTACTACTTTATCAATATATTATTAATGTATTAATGACTTAATACATTATAGTATAATTATTTAAGTGTTAATGCATTTATATTATTAATTAATAATATATTTAATGTATTAGTTAATAATTTATTGATGTATTAATTAATTAGTACAATACATTACTAATGTAAATGTATAATGTAAATAGATAATTTTATTAGTAATGTATTAATACATTATATTAATAATGTATTACTTAATATATGAAAAGTCATTGTAATAATAATAATAATAATAATACTTTATTTTTAAGCTCAACGTCAAGCGAGACATCAAATTGGTGTATGAGACCCCCTCCTCCTAATGATTTTGAGTGATAAAGTCTATGGAGGTATACATACCCTACCCCCTCTGGATTTGAACTTTATTTATGTATTAGTTCCTTAATATGTTATAATATATTTATTTAAGTATTAAAGTATAATATATTATTTAAGTATTAATGCATTAAATTATTAATATTTTAATACTTTAATATATTATTATATTAATGTATTACGAATTTTATAATGTATCAATATATTAAATGTAATAATGTATTATCATTCTAATAATATATTATTAGTGTATTACTTTATTAGTGTATTAATATTTTTTGCAATGTATTAGTTATTATTATATAAATATATTAATTAATTTATACATTATATTATTGATGTATCAAGTAATTAATATGTTACATTATACATTCATGCAAATTAATGTTATAATCTATACATTTTTTTTTTTAAGTGAGTGTGAGTACCTGTATTACTAAAAAAGGCTAAAATACAAAAAGAGGACCTCCCTGGTCTACCAAAAAGGAAACCAGTCAGCCCAGGGGTTCTAGAGTTGCATTCTCCGAGATAGCAGAGGGGTATGGCTAGACCACCACATTGGGAAACTGATCCAATCCCACCATATCCAGTTTTTGACAAGCTAATTAAAACAGAAACATAAAAAACACAACAGAGAAATTGAGACTGACCCAGTAACATGCATTGATCATTGGCTACCCTGGCGCTAGTCCAGGATTATGAGATCATTCATTCCATATTTAGCCTTGTCCTTGCTCTCCTCCTTCTAGACCACTGTTCGGGTCTTTCTAATCTGGGCTGGTACTCCATTCCCATCAGCTGGTGTGATGTCCATATGATGGACGTAGCGCAAGTATAGGTGGAATTGGGAAGCCATTTGCTCCAACTTCTCCTTTTGGTCCTCAACAAGTTGTTTTGTACTAGCGTCCAAGTTGTTGAGGCAACTCAGGATTTATTTTAGATTTTTTTTGTGTTGCTTGTTATCCTTCCTGTTGGCAGCTTTCTTTTATGTGCTCACTTTGCCTATTAACATCTTTGTCCACCACGCCATCTCTACCGTCTTATGGTAGAGGGTTTCTGTGGACTGCATGGTCCCTAGGTCCGTTATCTAGTCCGCTTCTTGGCTCAGTTCCTCCCAGCCTTTGCCCTTACACTTGGCAATGATTTGCTTCTCCCGCTTGGTGATGGTTTCTTTTCCTTTCGGTTCGACCAACGCCTGGAAGGTACCCTTGGCGTCTCGGGTCACTTGCTCCATTCTTGAAATCCTCCTATTGTTTTTCATCTTTTATTTCATCTAGGTGTTTCTTTTGGTGTGCATTTTCTTCATACGCACCATCTTGGCTGGATTGTGGAGGTTCTTTCTCTGAATTCTCCTCCTGTTCCTATCGACCCAGGGGTTCCTTCTTTCCCAGCCCTTTTTTTTGTGGTGGTTCCTACTATTGCACTTTTCCTTGTTGCATCTATTCCTAGTGCTTTGCCTCTTATGGGAATTCTCTTGTTGTGGACTCGTCCTAGCAATCATGGTTTTTCATAGAGGTCTTCATGCCCGTCCTTTTTCACTGTCTCGGTATGTGTGATCATAACAACCCATCCATTATCAATGCGTCAGCCCTTTCCCCTGCTCGATGTGTAACCAACTATGTTATTCCCTGTACCTGTGCTTGGGAGAGGTGTAACCATACTGGTCTATGGTAACATCTTTTGTCCTACATCACTCATGGCCTGTTGAGTCCCATCTGTACTTTCCCCTGCACTAACCCTGCACTTCTTCTTACTGATATGACCTAGATGTCATACCCCCATATGTTGTGTGGTCTGATCATGCATTGTCACTTGTGGTTGGATGTTGGAGAGGAAGATTCTACCTGGATCCTTTGTGCCTGCCTGTTGGCCTTGCATCGCTCTCCTCGATGTGACCTTTTGTACTTAAGCTTCTGTCATGATCTTTTGTCACTAGTTGTATGTAGTCTTTTCTGAAGTGACCATTTTGGTTGTTGCTCCAGGTAGTCTCTAGCTTTGATCCTTCCCTTCTAACCCCTTGGTTAGCGATTCTATCTGCCAGGCCATTCACTGACCTGCGTACCCAACACAACTTCAATGTGTTCATCATTTGAAAATTCTCCTGGATTTTTTGCAGGGAGTGTGCTAAGGGCCAGTGTCTCTGAAATTTTCCCACTCTGGTGCCATTTTGGAGTCTCATCAACATGTTGATTACCAGAGTGGAGTCACCTTTCACGATAGTGTTTGTCATCCTTTCATGGATTAAAATCTTGAGGCTGATCTTGAGGGATCCAAATTCTACTACGTTGCTGGTTGACGTTCCCATACTCCCAACGCACAGCCAGATTATGTTTCTGCCACTATACCCGATAACCCCTCCCATTCCTGTCATGCCTGGGTTTCCTTTTTCCGCCCCATCAAAATTCAACTTGAGGGACCCTTTTGGGGGGGGATTCCAGTTGTGCTCACTTATTTGGACTTGCGGTGGTCATCCTATTTGTGTGCGATTGTGCTCATATTTTAGGTGAAAAAATTCTAGGACTCTAGAGTCCCAACTCGCGAGTTGCCCTTTTCTAGTTTGGCAGTTACGGATCTGCACCGTTTCTCTCATCATGGAGATTATTTTTTCTTTGATTTTCTCTTCCAGAAGGATTTCATTCTTGAAGATGCGTTGGTTCCTTTATTTCCATATTATCCATATGATCATCCCCGTAATGAGAATCCAACATAGGTTCACCTCTTCATTTTCGTCATAACTCTCATTCCAGTTCTTGATGGTTGCACATATGTTACCTCGGGTCCTATTGGATTGTCGAAAGATACCTGCTGCCTAGTTCCAGATCTTTGTTCTGTAGTTACATTCATTGAGGAGATGATTTTTTATTTCTTCCTTATCTTGATAGAGGTGGCATTGTGATGAGCCTATGAAGCCCCGTTTTCTTAGGTCTTCCCAGGTTAAAATTCGGTTGTGAAGTACTAACCATTTGAAATTTTTTATTTTTTGCCGCTGGGGGTTGTTCTAGAGCTTATCCCATTGTTGCATTGGGTCTTCTTGGTCTTGGTCCACGATGTAATGTCGGGCTTCCTTCAAGTTGAATTCCCCACCATTTTTTCGACCCCATCTTAATTGGTCTTCTACTTCTGAGACTGCAATTTTTCTTTTCCCTAGTTCCTCCTCCACCTCTTTCGCGATTGTTGCGGTTCGGTCTCTAGTTTGGGAATTGATATTGTACTAGATTCTCCATCTATTGTGATCTGTTTATTTCTTCCAATAGTGGTGGACTTTGGTTTTTCCATGTGCGATCATGTTCTATTGGAGTTCCGTCCTGTATGGATTTTCCATTTTGGGTTCCGATTGCCAGGCATCCTCCCAGAATCTAGCTATTTTACCATTCTTCTCTTCCCAAATGTTGTGTGTCTAGACCCAAGTTTTGTTGCGCCAAGATAGATTCCAGATGGTTGATCCCTCCTTGGTGCCCATGAAATGAATTCGGTCCTATTCGTTTATGTCCAGGGCATACTTGGCCTTCCATAGGTTCGCCCAAAGGGTATAATTTTCTTTAACCCATCGCCACCAGAGTTTCATCCCATAGGATTTATTGCTTACTTGTGGGTCTTGTAGCCTAAGTCCTCCTTTTCATTTTGGCTTGCAAACCTTCTCCGAGGCCACCAAGGCCCATTTTTTCTTTTTTTGTCGCTCCTCACCATAGGAATTCCATTTGGATTTTCCTTATTTTTTGTAGTATTCCTTTGGGGGCAGGAAATACGGACATCATATAGGTTGGAATTTCTTGCAGAACCGTCTTGGTCAGTATAAGTCTCCCCGCAAGGTTGAGGGATCTGTACGTCCAGTTTTTCACCCTCTACTGTAGCTTGTTGAGGACTCCTTCCCATGTTTCCATTTTGTATGCTTTGTCTGTCAGGGGGATGCCCAAGTATTTGGTTGGGAGTGTTTTGCGCTCAAAAACCAAAATATTTGACAGGTTTCTTTGGATTGCAGGGCTGGTGTTGAAAAGGTAGATGATATATTTGGAATGGTTGATATAGGCTCCTGAAGCTTCACCAAACTCTTCTAAGATTATTTTAAAGGTTTTTTCTTCCTTGACCATGGGTGTGCCATGGAGTAGGGTGTCATCCACGAAATTTTGGTGTGTGGAAGTAGGGAAGTTTTCGAAAGGTTTGAGGCATTGCATTTCTCCTGTTGTTGTTGCACTTTTTATGCTTTGACTGAGACCTTCCATCATTAGGATGAACATGAAGGGGGATAGGGCGTCTCCTTGTGTGATGCCTCTAGTAGGCCAGAAGGGTTTGGATGGGGCTCCATTCATTAGGAGAAAGTAACTTGTCATTGAGACTAGGCCGACAATCCAGCTGATCCAGTGTTAGGTGAAACCAAAGGCTTCCAGAGTCTTGACCATGTAGTTCCAATTAATTTTGTCATAGGCCTTTGTTAGGTCAAGTTGTATTATCATCCCCCCTCTCCTCTGGATTTTCAAGGTGTGTATTAGCTCATGGATATGGATGATGTTGTCGTCCTTCCACAAAGCTCGCATGTGCTTGTGAAATCAGTGTGGGCAAGAGGGGTTCAATCTATTGGCTATGACTTTGGAAATTATCTTGTAAACCACATTGCATAAATCTATGGGTCTGTATCGGTTGGGGGTCCTTGCTTCATTTTCTTTGGGGATTAGAGTAATCATTGTGTAATTTAACTCTTTTAGGATGGAGGACGACTATTTAGAGTCCTCCACCACCCTATAAACATCATGTTTGACCACTTCCCAACAGGATTTGAAGAATTCCACTATGAAACAATCTGGACCAAGAGATTTCCCATTGGCCATCTCTTAGATCACTTGATCAATTTCCTCTTTAGCTATGGGTTTGTTTAGGTTGTTATTTTGTTCCTCGGTGACTAGAAGAGGGATTTGCTACGTTATCCTTTGGATGGCCTCCATTCAGTATTTGTTGGGTTCCTAGGCTATCCCATGGAAGTGACTTACCAATGTATTTTCAATCTCCTTGTGGGATTCTCTCTCGATCCCATCCTGATCCTTAATTTTCAGGATTTTGTTGTGAGCTCTTTTGGCAATGGTTGTTCTGTGAAAAAACTTGGTGTTCCTCTCTCCTTCCTTTAGCCATGTGATTCAAGACTTTTGCTGCCATATAATTTCTTCCTTCTTGCATCTTCCCTCCCATTTCTAAGTCATTTGGATCTCTTCCTTCTTTCGATCCTCTGTATAGCCCTCTGCTATGCAAACTTCTTGGAGTCTTCTCATTCTGTATTCAATATTTTTCTTCTCTTGGTTTATGTTGCCAAAAATTTCCTTGTTCCACTCCTTGAGCTTATATTTGATGTAATTTAGTTTCTTATAGAGTTTGAACATCCTTGTCCCTTGCTTTGATTGTTCCTCTCACCACCATTGGTTGATGTTCTCCTTGAAGACGGGGTGTTCTATCCAGAATTTCTCAAATTTGAAGGGTCTATTCTTCGGGGAGGTTGGGAAGTCTTCTTCAAGTTGGACTGGCAAGTGATCAGAACCCCCCGAGGGAAGGATGCTGCAATCTAAGGTTAACCGCTTCATAGTGATGGATTCCAACACCAAGAATCTGTGTAGTCTTTTCGCGACCTAATGTTGATTTATCTGTTTATTGTTCCAAGTGAACTTTCCATTATTGGTTTTGATGTTCACCATCTCCTTTGTGTCTATGAATGTTGAGAATTCTTCTGCATCTCTATCCAATCTCATGGTGCCTCCTTTTTTCTCCGCAACTCATGTGATGATGTTAAAGTCCCCTCCCAGGATCCAGTGGAGGTTGCTAGAGTAGGATTTTAGGTCTTCAAGGTCTAGAAGCATTCTTCTCTTTTCCTCTAACATCTAGGGTCCATACACATTGGTGCACAAAATCATCTCTGTATTAACAATGATTTGTATGTTAACTGAAAGTGTGAGCCTGGTAGCCTCGACTGCTATTATATTCATCACTTGTGAGTTCCACAAGGTGAGGATACCTCTTGCCATCTGCTATCCTTCGATAGCCATCATCTTGTACTTGCTCCATTGTTTTTTGCTAATTGTTTCCATTAGGTCTACAGTGCATTTTGTCTCTTGAATGAAACAGAGGTCTGGTTGTTCCTTCCTAAGTCTATTTCTAAGGATTCTTTGCTTTCATGGGTTTTTTAGGCCTCTTATATTCCATGTTATAATCTTCATTTAAACATGTGGCAGGGAGTTGAGAAAGAGATTTTTGATCTTACCTAAGTTTATCAGCAGAGCTCCTAGTTCCTGTAGGGCTATGCTGTTTGATTTCTTTCCTTTTTTCCTTCTCTTTTTCTTGGGTGAGAGTTGCGATTGTCCCTCACCTACTTTTATTCCGAGGTGTCCTAACTCCCTGTGTGTGCGCTTGAGTCCTCTTGATTTGGATTCCTCCCTTAGGAGGAATAGGTATTGGATGCGGTCTAGTTTATCCACTGGTACATTGTCTACACCCTGCCTTTTCCATTGCTTCAGTATGTTTGGGAGATATATCCATTCCCTTTCCACAATGTCTTTGAGATCAGGATCTTCCATTCCTACCTCACTTGGAGTCTTTTTCGTGTCTCCGTCTACCTCTTGCATGGGGGTGGTGGAATTTATGGTTTCTCCATCCATAGGAGATGTGCTACCCCCCTATCCCATCTTCTTTATTGGGATATCTGTATACTCATTTGTTGCTTGTTCCCTGGCTTCTTTAGATTTTTCCTTTTCCTTTCCTCCTTCTTCCCCTTTGTTGGTCTTATCCCATCCTTCTGTTCTATTCTTGGCCTCCGGATTTCTCCCTATTGGGGTTTTACTTTGTTTCTTGTTAGCTTTGTTTCTGTGGTTTGGTTTTATAAACCCATCCTCATCCTGATGTAGTTTGGTGTTTCCGCTTCTTGATTTTTAATGAGTAGACATTCTCTGATTAGTTGTCCATATTCGTGACATCTCCTGCATCTGAAGGGGATCTGCTCATAGTGAATGTTTTGTATCCATTCCCCATCCTTCAATTTCAGGCTTATGGATTTTGGGAGTGCCCCTGACACATCAATCTCTATGCAGATTCTTGCATAGGATGTATATCGCCCTTTTAGGGTTGCTTCTGATGTATTCACGTATTTTCCCAGTTTGTTCCCAATGGCTTCAAAGGTGGAAGGTAGCCAGTATTCTAACAGAAAGGAGTAAAGTCTCAACCAGACGAGTACATTTTTGAAAGTTTCTTTCTTTGTGGAGAATTTTTCTTTCCATGGTCGCATGTACAGCCCTGCTGAGGCGTGGAAGTATGCCCCCCCCCTCAAAGAACTTATCCCTATCTTCCAGGTTCATGAATACTACTATAAAGAAGCCTTTCGAGCCCAGGTGTAGTTCCACTTCACCGTTTGACTTCCATTGATATTTAATCCAGTTGCACAACATTCTTTCTGTGGGCCACAAACCCATAAACTTGCAGATTAGTTCATGCATCTTCATCTGGTCCCTGTAGAGTTGCAGTTGTGGAACTTCCAGTATTACCTTGGGTATCATTGTTGTTTTTTTTTTACATGGGTTGTGCCCTTCTTCCCCATTGGGACTCACCACTTCTTGCGTAGCATTCTAAGTTTCTCTGGCTTCTTCCCTCATGCCATCGCTTTTCCCGTGGTTTCTTTCCTAACTCTTTTCTGGTTCTAATCCCGAGGTGTTGGTCATTGGTTCCTTGAAAAATACGCCTTGTGGGCCTTTCCCTTTGTCTACTACTACCTTCTTGTATGAGGGGGTTCCATTACCGCTCCCCTTAGTACTCATGTTTTCCTCTGTTGTGGTCGCGACTGCCAAACCCTAGATTGAAGTTGTTCCAGACCCTAGCTCCCTCATTCTAGATATTTATAATTTATACATTAAGACCATTGTATTATTATATTTTATTAATATACTATTACTTTTTTAATGTATTAATATTTTAGTAATGTATTTAATGTTTTTATTGACGTATTTAATATATAATTAATGTATTAATACTTTAACACTATATTAATATATTAATTAATTAATACATAACATTATTAATATATCAAACAAATAACAAGTTACATTCTAGTAATATAAAATTTAATTTACACATTTTTTATTATATATTTACATTAATATGTTAATAGACTATTATATTATATAATTCATGAATTAATACAATACATTATATAGTTTTTAATCATTAGACCCACGCTCTATTATTAATGTATTTATATTATTAATTAATAATACATTTATTAATTAATTAATTATTAATGTATTAATTAATAATTTATTGATGTATCAATTAATTAATACAATACATTACTAGTGTAGATATATTATTTTATTAGTAATGTATTAATACATTACATTAATAATGTATTACTTAATATATGAAAAGTCAAAGTAATACTACTTTATTAGTGTATTAGTGCCTCAATACATTATAGTATGTTTATTTAAATATTAAAATATAATATATTATTTAAGTATTAATGCATTAAATTATTAATGTTTTAATACTTTAATACATTATTATGTTAATGTATTAAGGTTTTAATAATGTATTAATATATATTAAATGTAATAATGTATTATCACTCTAATAATATATTATTAATATATTAGTTTATTAGTGTATTAATATTTTTGCAATGTATTAATTATTATTGTATAAATGTATTAATTAATTAATACATTATATTAGTCAAGTAATTAATATCTTACATTATACATTCATGCAAATTAATACTATAATTTATACATTAAGATCATTGTATTACTATATTTTATTAATATAGTCTTTTCATGCCTTTTTTATATATGTATAATTAACATGTGTATCTAATACATAAATACCTTTCGATATATTTATATTTTCCCTGCCTTTTCAAGATATTTATATTTATATTTATGTCTATTTCATAAGATTAAGTAGTCTAAGCGTTCTATCTTTTGAAGGTTTTCTGGCAACTTTTTGAGTTTGATTTTGCCCCAATGATGAATGGTTAGATATGTAGATTTGAATGGCTAGGTTTGTGTAATCAGAGTGCCCGGGGTTTTTCATCAGGCTGAATCCATTTATGCATTTAGAACTGCAATTTAAACAACAAAAAATAGCGATTTTGTCCAAATTTGCATCGCAAGATTCAGACCAAAAAACTCAAAAGGTAGAACATTTAGCCAACGCCATACAATTATATCCATGTATTGTGGAGATAAAATTTATGGGAGATAAGTTACATAACCGTAATCTAAACGTTCTATTTTTTGGTCATTTCTGGGCCATTTTTTCTGTTTTCTTTTGCTCGAAATCCGGTGAGAAATGGTTGAATCTGTAGTTTTGAGTGGCCAAGTTTGTATAATTCTCAAAGATTTTTCAACACACTGAATCCATTTATACATTCGGAAATACAATTTAAACAACAGAAAAACATAGTAACGTCGCAATGGAACTAACTGTAACAACCCTAGTAGAATATATGTTTAGGAATTATTAAGTAAAAATTAATTAGGGGATTAATTGTCTTAACATGGTTTTAAATAAACAAAGATTGGAATAATAATACTAATTAAATATTATTAATTAAATTAATTGTTATAATTTTGGTTAATTAATTAATTAAATTAATTACCTATCACATTGAATGAACAGGGTAATAAATTAAAAAAAAAAGATTAATAAAGTAAATTGTTTAAATTAAAAAGGTTACGTATACAGAAGGGATAAGGGGCATTAATAAATGGATAGGGAACATTAAATAATTTGATAAGGGGCATTAACTATGGGTAGGTAAGGAAGTAAATGGGGAAAAGGGCAGTGAAGGAGGGATATGAGGGGAGGAGGTTTACGAAGGAGGGATTATCATTCTACAGGGAAAATTTTTAGTTTGGGAGGGTTCTCTTGGATTTGCACAGAGAAGAGTTGGAGTTATGTAGTCAGGAGGATTAGAATAGGGGGCACCTGTTTGCTGGGGGTTTTGGGCACAGGGGATAGGATATCCATATGGTATCCTGGAGCTAGGTAGTTGTCCTAGTTGGCAGGGTGGAAACTCGGTTTTGTGCAGAGTTGGTCCGTGGCTTCAAGCTGGGCAAGGCAGTAGCAGGAAGGTCAACAAGGCAAGTGGAAAGAGGAGGGTTAGCATCAGACCAAGGTATTTTAAATTTCGTATTTGTTTATTCTGTTATGAATCTTATTATTCGTTGATCAATTTATATGCGTGTGTGCTGAATTTATAAGAAATTATCGAGTTTCATAAATCAAGTAGAAGTTACTGTTTTGTTTGATTAATTATTTGATGTTAAATTAATATGGCCACTACAAATGGTATCAGAGCACCTCGTTCACAATCTGGAGCCTTAAGGGCCAAATTCCCATCTCCAACTCCAGCTCTGCCTAACCTGCAAACCAAAAGCACTATTATTTTGATTATATATAAACAAATCTAAATATATAAACAATAAAAATTTAAAATTTAAAATCAAATTTACCAAAGTAAAACAAGTGAAATATGAATACAACTAGGGTTGTTACATTTAAGTAGCTGATGGCTACCCTCGCCATAGAAACATGGGTCCCATCATTAGTCTTGCAACCGAATACGTTAAAACAATTGCTCAAAATAATTTAAAAGTATATAGAACAGTTAAATATGCAAGCCATCTAGTGCATAACCAGAACTATAAAAGTACATAGTATAAAATGTGTTGCACAGTTTTGTCAATTCAAATCTCAGATAGGGTTTTCTAGATATTGTTCTCCTTTTTAACTAAAAATCCAGAGACTTATGAAACACAATCAAGAACAGAGTCCTAGGTATGCATATTTTTATTTGTGTTAAGCTAAAAAAGTGAGAATTGATAAGTAACCTCAACACTTAAGAAGAATAAAAGTTTTTGTAGGGTAAAGCATTTCCACAGAGGCATTACGCTTCCCAGCCCCAAACTCACGATAGGAATTACGGGACAATGGGGTCAAATTCTGAAACTTACGTTTTACTATTTAAAAACTCAGTCAATTCACATACAGTTCTTCAAACGCACAGGACTTTAGGAGAATGTGGTATAAGATTACCAGGTATAATTCAGACGAAACTTACTATATTTTAGAATATTTTCACGATTTTAACTCTTCACTGTATAGTTATTGGAATACAAATGGGGTTATAGGCCAGATACAAAAGGAGGATATTAAGTCAAAGAGATCCTCTTGGTATCACAATGGGTAATGCTATGTTTAGATCTATACATATCGTGCTCCTTTTAACCCGAGTTAAATCTGGGCAAGCACCTAGAGGTATACTCTGAGCATTGAAGATTGGAAATTCCAAATTGTAAATAGAGATATAGAACTATAATCATTTCATAACTGATTAACATAAAAACCCAAGGAAACCACATTGCTTACAAAAAAACAACGAGACATACAAAGTTATGCCATGCCGTGGAAACCCATGAAAGTCTCAGGCCAAGCATTCGCATCTCCATCGAGTTGAGTAAACATAAAGATTTCAGAATAAAAAAGTGCCAAAAATACAGTAAACACCACTTTATCTAGTTTAACTGAGCTAGCTCCTGCACTGTGGGGAAAATTTCTCTTCCTTTGGCTTTATCACAGTCCGAGACTCCCCACGGTTGTACTCTTAAATAAATTCCTGTCACAGGGTATAGGGGTTTTAGAAAAAACTAATACAAAGATTTTAAAATGAAGACATGGAAAACCTTGGACATTGCCAAGTATGATACCAATCATTATAAACTCTATCTCAAGCCACAGAGGTCGATACCAGTATATTAATAGGATTAAAAGGGAGACTGGAGTGCATGGTGTCTTTCTGGAATTCACAGGGAGTTCAATTAAAACGAGTTCAAATAAAACAACTAAGAAGTGACTTACCTGGTATAGGGTGGAATTCATTTAAAAAAAAATTAAAAATCATAACAATTTGTCAGCATTTGGCCCTTGGATAACTATTGAGGGAGTATTAAAAAAAGAACACCTTGTTGAGAGGGAGGCAATGGGAGATTTTGAGAGAAACAAACAAACAGATCAATGAAAGCAATTTTCCATTTTCAAAGCCCAGAAATCCTCTGTATATCTATGCGCTAATGAAAGACTTTCTGATCCACCACAGATGTTTGAGACACTAGTGTGATAAAAATAAACTACAAGTAAAAACTATATCAGGAACCTAAGATTTGATTAATCCCTGTTAGCTAGCCAATAGTGAT
>JASDQU010331475.1:0-12989 GCA_032191745.1 Picea mariana | reverse complement strand
TTGCGTAATATTATTAAAGACCGTTGTTACTCAAGAGGGAGTTGGAAATGAAACCGGTGTTCTGTAAGACTTAGACCCAACTTTGCGTAAATAGAAATGAATGATACAAACTTTCGTTCGATGAATTCTATCTACAGCAGGGAGAAAGGAGTTTTTCTGGAACAATGCAAACTACGATGTACAATTCTCTTTTCAAATGTAGTACCAAACAATCATGGATAACGTAAATTCACTATTCGTTCTCTTTCAATGCCAATATTTTCTGAATGATTGCTTAAAAGAACAAGACATCAAAATTTTTTTTTTAGAAGCCAAAAATAGGGATGGAGCTAAGAAAAGGTAAGCAACCAAAAGAAAAAACAATACTCAATAAACGTCCCAATCAAATCTTTCAATGGAGATAAAAATAAAAATCGATAAGAAAAAGTTTCTTGAAATGTATACGGACAAAGAAATTTTCTAAGCAACAAGCAATCTAAAGAAATAATAATCCCAACTTTTAAACCGATCAAAGACTTTTGACCAAACAAGCACTCAGATCTCAGAATCCGAGATTATACCCTCGTTGGTAAAAGGTTGAGAAGTAAAAACTGGGAAAAAGATTAAGAAGAGTTTTCGATCTCTGAAAACTAATCGACTGCAAGATTTGAAGTCAAGAAATAGTCAAACACTGGCAAAGGAAGTTCTTCCTAGATGAACAAACAAATCTGGGCATCAAAAAAGACAAGAAGACCTGATCCAAAACTTCTATAAATGGGTTCGCAGCCTAGTAGTGGAGTGCAGTGCGAGAATGAGGTATTCTCGCAGTCTAGACACTGGCAGGGTGCGAGGATGTCGCACTGGACTAAACAGTGGGGTGCGAAAATGAAAGGTTCTTGCAGGCTACAGAGAGGTATAGTGCGAGAAGGTTTGTAAATTATGAAAATTTGGAAAAGGGACAAAAATTTTGAGTGAACTTCTAGGTCCAGAGAGTCTATAAGGGTCTCCTACAGACTCAGAGACTTGTTGGCAATGAAATAGGTAGACCAAGAGCAAATGGCCAACAAAAGACAACAGAAATGAGTTGTATCCCTAGTGGAGTCGCCAATTTTGTTACAGGATAAATCGGTATATGCGAACACTAACAGATCTCCCTAGATCCACCTGGATCTAGAACAAAACAGGACAGGACACGACTCTTTCTCTAAGTTGCAATCATTGAATCTACTACCAAGAAGGAATGAGTGACATACCTTTATATCGCTTCCTCAGGTCTCTGTTGTTCCTACTTCGCTCCGGTGCTCTTGTGAGATCAGGTCCAAGACAATACAAACCAACCAAAGCGAAGATAGCAAAGTATATTCAATGTCAACCTATGCATCTGATCAAGGAGTTATGCAATAAAATAAGAGTGATTTTATGGGAAAGGGACATGCCACTGTATTATATTAAATGAAAGTAGAAGATACAACCACATCGCCTTGATGTCGCAAGCTTCCTTTCAATGGTTTTTGGTTCCAACACACACACTTGCTCTACACTTGCATGAAGAAGATCCAGTACAATTTGATAGACAAATAGAGTCTTCAAGCTTCAATCCAAACAGGGTTCTTCACACAATTCTTTCATCAATTCTCCATTCAGTCTTGCTTAACCTCTTCCTTGAGAAACCCTTCATTATATAGGAGAAGGAGAGATGGTTAAAGGGATGATGATGATCCCACTAAATCTGAGAAGTCAGTAGGATGCCAACTCATTTTCTAGAAGATACTCTTCTAGAACCTTCATAACTTCCTCTTCCTTTTAAGCTTCAAAACAGGTTCACACCCTACCTATAGAGCAGACTGCGAACACATCGCAGGCTAGGTATAGGGTTTCCTGCGAGAATCAAGATTCTCGCACCCTACAACATAGTCAGCCTGCGAACTCATCTTAAAAATATGTTTTGTGGAAGAAGACAGCAGTCACTTTTCTCAGGCAAAAAGTCCTTATGAAAGCCTGAACACATAACTGTAGAGACATCACCAGAGTGACCAAAATAATGTGTAACAGCCGAGGACGGTTTTATGGCACTGCGTGTCCTCTTTGTTGAACACCCAAGCATCTTGGATTTGACTTGTGGAGCTAGGGAAGAACCTTGTTGTTCTTCTTATTGAGCACCGAACACTTCCTCTTGGTTGAAGGGATAAGGAATTGGGGTAGTCACATAGCTTAGGATTGCTACAATTCACATCTAATTCTCCCCAAGTCAAAGAGAGACCTAAAANTTTTTTTTCCTGTTGTTCACGGCACCGGAGATCGGAAGCTCGCTACTTCCACGTAAACCTCCCCGGAATCCGCGAGAGAACATAGGGAGGGCGGGTATTTCAGAATATCCCATTTAAGGGCATAACATGTCACTTACAAGGAATTGAACCTGGGTGGGGAGGGTAACAATCATTCCTCCCAACCACCCAAGCTACATCCAATGGACTTCAACCTACACACATTGCAACACATTCACTTCACATTTCCTTGCAATTTCCTTTCAAGCAATTTATTTTTTCAAGCATTTACTTTCAACAAATTCCTTGCTTGTGAAAATTTACATTTATCAAAGCATTTTTTATTCTTTATTGCAAGCATTCTTCATTTTGTGAAATAATTGTTTCAAGTGTAAAGTTATTTTTCAATTCATTGTATATATATTTCATAAGCTCATTTCATTCTTGTAGAGTAATCTTTCATAGTGTATATCTCAATAAGTCATTTTTGATAATCTTTAGGGACTGGTCTAATTGTTGTTTTATAAACAAAGGTTTCTCTGTCATTGAAAGAATTGCATATTGCATTGCTGCTTGTCATTGGGTTGGGTCTCCCTAATCAATAACTTAATTAACTCCTAGAACATTAATAAAAATTTCACATAGTTTAATAGGGTCTACCCCCCTTGGCTTCCCTAGGAGTGAGCCTAGACAGAAGGAGTCTAGATAGATGTGACAATGGGTCTAGACTTAGGTTTGTGCCTCCAAGGACACACCAAGTGGGTTGGAGACTTCTCCACGATGTAGGTGTGTATTAGGACGACAACAACAAGCACTTGAATGACCACGGAGGAATACCATTTAATGAATGAACTTTTGTGCATGTGAAATAGCTAAGAGACACTTCATTGTTTGGCATTTGGGTTGTTGATGAATGATAGATTGTGAATGAACATCATTCGGTATTATCTTCTTTTGTTTCTTTGAATCAAACCTCTAGAGAAGTTAAGACTGAGTCAACACTACTCTTGTCCTCACCCTTCCTTATTTACAATGATAGGACTTAGTTTGACATGTGGGATTCCCCCCCTTAGGTTAGTGATCCTAGCCTAGAAGTGTAGAGGCATGACCGTTGAGGTGGTAGTGGACGGCTTGCCTGCTTGTGTCCTTAGGTTTTCCCCTTGGAGAGGTTGGGACTTTTCCTCTAGGGAGAACCTGAGAGATAACAGTCCCTTTGACCACCACTCATACGTTCTTTGGACCAACGCTCTACATGTGGAGGGTTGTTTGGAGCTATTATTACACTCACATGTTCTTTAGCACATTGTTCTAGAGGAATACTCTTGCATGAAGAGGTTCCAAGTGTTGGTTTGGCATGTGTGGAGTTTGTGTATTTCTTGAGGAGCACTCCACTTTGATGGCACTTTTACCTAGAGCCCTCAACTTTCATTCCCTTGTTTCGAGGAGATATGGTGGTTGTGCACATGGATCTATGCTCGTTGCACATATTTTCAGGTCACATACCCTTGAGGAGGTTGTTATAATAACCAATGGGCCTTTCTTGCATGTTTATCCATGAGATCCATCTTTTCGTGGAGTTTGTTTTTTCATTGGAGAGAATGCCCTAACTTGTTTTACTATTTTGGGCATCTTGTTGGCATCTCATGATGGTTGACTCCCCTACTTAGTGGAGCGCTCCCATAAGATTGGCACCTTGGCACATATTTTGAGGTTTTCTTGATGAATGCACTTTTGGAGGATACACATGGCATTATGAGTTGGTTTACATGTTCAAACAAGTACATTCTAGGGAGGCATTTTTCATGAGGAGAGGACAAGTGGCACCCCAACTATTTTGTCCTATATTTTATTGGTATGTACTTTGACTTGTCTTAGAATTAGTTAGGAGATACATTATTTTTATTATTCCTAGGAGAGATCACAGATCTAGAACTTGTTTATTATTATTTTATTGAAGGTTTTGAGCTAGATCTCTATATAAAGAGAAGCTCCCTCACTTGTAAGGGTTGTTGAAAGTTTGAGGAAATAATCCTAGGGTATTATTGAAGATCTTTTAAAGGCAAGGAAATTCAAGCGTTTCATCTTGTAATGTGAGGCATATTTTTAATTTACAGATTGCTGAATACTATTGCTGGGAATTGCTTGCAAAATCTGCTCTAAGGGTTACTTGAGATGGGTAATTTTACTCCATTACAAGAGCTTAGGTTGTGGTTTCTCGCTCTTATGTTTTTTGTTGTTTTACTGCTGAATATATGAATTTGCAGCTGCCATTTTAGTAAAATGCTGTTGCTGGTTTATGGTTCATGGTAAAAGATACTCTTGTAGTCATCTTTGGTTTTATGAGGAGCACCTTTGGAAGGGCCCTCCAAGTAAATTTCTGCATTATAAAACAGTAAGCATAGGCTGGTTGTTGCATGTTATAACAACACTATCATACCTTCTACATTTATAAAATCAAGCCTTCTAAGATAGATCTCTTAACTCCATTTGCTGTAAATTGTGAAAGGCACTATTCTCTCTTTCAACCACCTTAAAATATACACTTAAATCATTTTATTTTTTGTTATAATAAGTCTGAAATCTACCTTAAGCAATCATCATAAATTAGATTTAGTAATCCTAGGGATGACCCCCTTTGTGTTGGAATAGCACTGACCTAAAGAGAGAGAAGTTATTGTGGTGACATAGGATAGACCTTCATAGTTCCCTCTAAGATTGCACTCGTTATTAGGGATTATAACTTAAGTACAATTTTGGGCACTAACAGAGCCCAAGAGGATCATACTTGGAGGGATTTTTACTTTGGGGGTTGGATAAACCCTAGTTTGACACATGTACATCCTTGTATGGTAGATAGATAAGATAAGATAAATGTATTAATGTCCAACAAATGACATTAATAAGTACTCCATGTGGGGTTGCCTTGTTGGTTACTTGTATGGGTGCATGTCCTTATTTAATGTTAGCCTCCCTCACGTACTTGTATATATAAGGGAGGAGAGAGCTCTTATACCTAGTAGAAAAAATCGTTGATTAATCGGCAAAAAGCGTAAAAATCACGAGTTTTTAAGTGAGGCAATTTTTTGAAAAATATAAATCACGATTTTTTGGGCTTTTAGAAAATCGCGAGTTTTTGAAAACATCGGCGATTTTTTCTAATTTGCAAAAAATTGCGATTTTTTGCAAAAACTCGATTAGTCGCGCCTAGGCCCCGGGTTTAAAAGCTTGATTTGGTTTTTTTTGGGTTATTTTGTTTTGCAGTTTGTGTGGAGTAGCAAGAGAAGAGGTGTGTGGAGGCCATCAAGCATATTTGAGGTGTGCAACGGCAGGGTAGTGAATTCATCCACAAATTTTTAAGATTTTTGTGGTGGAGCAAGGTTCAAACTTCAACCGATTGGATCTTTGAAATTTTCATCCACAACCTCCAAGCACATGTATGTATGCCCTTCCCAATTTGTATGCTAATTGTTTCCATACACTTGCATGTTTTCTTGCTTCTTTGTTTGCTTAGATTTAGTTGTTTTTTTTTATCATCTTGCCAATAATTTATAGAACAAACAAAATGTAAGGGGTTTTTTGGAAAATTTCAATGGGGTATATAGCTTGTTTTTTTAGTTTTTTAGCCACCTTGTTGATGCCATTTTTCATGGCTAACATTCTTCTTTGGATGGCTGATTATTTAAATTAATATGCTGCAATTTTTTTTTCAAGTGAGATTTAATGTTTTTTTTTGTGTTTTTTTTTCCCTAAGTCCATTCCCATAGCATTGAGCAAACATGCCTAGGGACTTGGATCCACTGTGGGAGTATGGTGAACTTGAGAATGAAACAAATTGAAATTCTTTAAATTGCAAATTATGTAGGGCACATATGACAGGAGGAGTATACAGGTTGAAATACCATTTGGCCAAAATCTTGGGCCATGATGTTGGGCTTTGTCCAAATGTGAGCTGCCCATGATTCAATTAATACAAAGGAAAGAGAGAAGGAAGAGGCAGTTGGAAAGAGAGCTGAAGTTGCAACTTTTAAGACATATCAAAGTTTAGGGATATCTGCTAGTGCCACTGAGGGTAGTGGGAGGGGCTCAATAGCCGTAGATTCACTTGCTGGGAGGATCCCATCTTTCTTTATTCCAAGAACTGGAGCTGGAGTACAACCATCAATTAAATCAATGGTTAAAAAAAGGGAGCAGCAAGAAGCAAGCAGGTTAATGGGGAGGTGTCTTTTTGGAGTGACTTACGTCTCACCATCATCAGAAACAACCCATTTTGGCAACCGATGTGTGATGCCATTGCAGTTGTTGGCCTGGGGTTTAAAGCCCCTTCATATGAGGAGTTGCAGGGGCCTATTCTTCAAGCAGAGAAGAAGGACATCAATGCCAAGTTGGCGGAGTTCAAGGAATCATGGGGAATCTCCGGGTGCATAGTGATGTCTGATGGATGGACAGATGGGAAGGGTAGGACCCTTCTCAATTTCTTGGTACATTGTCCTGAAGGTTCCATGTTCATACAATCAGTTGATGCGTCTGCACATGTGAAATATGCAACATTATTATGTGAGTTGTTGCATGGATTTATCGAGGAGATTGGTGCACACCATGTGGTGCAAATTGTGACAGATAATGCAACTAATTATGTGGCTGCTGGTAGGATGCTTATGAAGAGGCATAACATAGTGTTTTGGACTCCATGCGCTGAACACTGCATTGATTTGATGCTTGAGGATGTGAGGAAAATTCCCTTCATCAAGGAGGTGATTGATCAGGCGAAGAGCATCCTTAAGTTCATATATAACCATGGTTTTGTTCTCAACCTCATGAGGACACATACCAAAGATAGGGAGTTACGACATGCGACAGTCACAGGTTTTGCGACACACTTCCTCACCCTCCAGTCTTTGCTTCAATGTCAGTATGAGTTGAAGCAAATGTTTGTTTCTGGTGAGTGGCGTAATTGCAGATATAGCAGGCGAGTGGATGGTAGAGGCATTGCTAGATTGGTGTACAGTGACTCCTTCTGGGAAGGAGTAGAAGAAGTTTGCTCAGTTGCTGAACCTTTGGTAAAGGTTCTGAGATTGGTTGATGGCGATAAGATCGTAATGGGCTATTTGTATGAGGCCATGGATAAGGCCAAAGAATCTATCTGGGCTTATTATGAGGGAAGTACCTCTGGGTACAACAAATAGATGATGATATGGGATTTGATTGATAGTCGGTGGATCAGAATGCTCCATCAACCCATTCATGTAGCAACGCTTTTTCTCAACCCTGCATTTTCCTACAAATGCAACTTTGACTTTGATGATGAGGTGATGGATGGCCTCTTTACTTGTCTTCGGAGGATGGTACCTGATGCTGGCACTTGAGATCAAATAAATCATGAGATAAAGATGTATAGAGAATGTGTTGGATTATTTGGCTTTGAAGATGCAGTCATGCTAAGGACCACTTTGATGCCAAGCAAGTCATTAGATTTTTAAAATTCAATTATGTATTTTAAATTTTAAAATTTAAATTTTTATTTGAAAGTTAATTATGTTCATTGTTTAAAACTTTAATGTTTTCTTTCTTTCTTTTTGTTGGAGATATTTGGTGGAGGAACTATGGCACAAAAGCACCAAATTTACGAAAAGTTGCCATTAGAATACTCAGTCAAACTTGTAGCTCTTCGGGTTGTGAGCACAATTGGAGTATTTTTGACAAAATACACTCCAAAAGATGCAACAGGTTAGAAGTTTGAACTTTAACAAAGTGATGAGTCACAAAATTGCCATCATTTGGCATTTTATTTTCCTTCCTTTTAACCCTTTATCATTTACATATAACCCTGTCTTATCCATTTTAATGCCCATATGCGGGATTTAGGCTCAAGGTGATTTTCTTATTGCATTTCTTAATATTTAATTGGATTTTTGATTAACATTAGGGGAAGTAGTGTGTTTTGTATTTACTTTTGAAGTGACAATTCACGTGTGAACAAGTTGTTACATGGTTTTGCTTTAAAGGTCTATATATTCTTCAAATCAGGGTCATTGCACATCCATCACCACAAATTTAAAGTCATTTGTAGTTGATACAAGTGCAGGGTTCTCATGTCTTCAAATTTGCTACATAATCAGACATGTAGCAACTTGCTACATAATCAGACCTGTAGCAGCTTGCTACATAATCAGACTTATGACAGTCTACTACGGAATCAGGCCTGTAGCAGCCTGCTACGAAATCATGCCTGTAGCAGCTTAAGAACCGCCTAAATATATGTGTTATTTTTAGTAATCTAACCATATTTATAAAGTGCAAGTATTCCAGGCATATGAAGAATTGCAAGTGCACGAGAGTATTTCAAGAAGATATATCAGAAATAAGGGAAATGAGTATACCTTTAGCAAGGTTCCAGCGGTCAGCATAAAGATAAATCATAAATAAAGAAATTAATTTAAATACCTTCCGCAAGGTTCTATTACTCAACATAAAGATATATCAGAAAAAGGGAATTAATGCAAACACCTTCAGCATATGCCTACGAGCCACAAAGTTCCAGCACTTAGCACATGATAATTCTCAAGATAGGATATAGGCACATTTGTACACAACAGTCCAACCGATTCAGCCATTAGTTATGAGAAACCTGTGGAATCTGAGAATTAGCTAACATTTCATTGGCTAATGTATAACATCATGAGGCTGAGCAAATCAACGGGCAATAGAATATTAAGTTTGTTGAACTTATTTGCAGCATAATAGGGGCTGGTTGCTCCATATTTGGAGCAACTAGATTCCCTCACATTGTATATATACGAGTGTGCTAGCGTCCAAGAGGACGGTATAAGATAGTGTGTGTGAGAGTGGTTGTGGATAGACTGTGTGAGAGCCGAGAGCTCTGTTACCAGACTTTGTCAAATTCTGATTTAATAAAAGACTGCTGTTAATGTGTGGAATGTCAATCTGATTTCATACTGGTAATCTAGGAGTTGTGAGCACATGCCTACCAGTGAGGTAGGGCCCACTCAAAGGTATGGCTCTGTGCTCTTTCACTTTTTTTGCATATATATATATATATATATATATATATATATATAGTTGATAAATACTAGTTTAGGTAGCTGTTAGTTATTTGAATTCTTTCTAATATACATATCTGCTGTAGAATGGCCATAGGCTGCATAATGGCCACCTGCAATTGCTGAAGAATGAAGAATAGAATGTGTTAGAACTCATACTTTTGCAGATTATTGATTTCCCTCTTGTCCTTTACTTATATTGATATCATCTGCAAAATATGGGTCTACATTCTTTAGCTGTAGCAGTGTTTGGATTATCAATGATAAAATTATGATTTGGGGATGATGTAAGCTGCTGGTATAGTTCCAACATAATTATTAAACGACAACTTTGCTTATGAAATTCCAGAATGTAAATTAGAACAGATTAGATATCTTCTTTTGCTTTGATGGTGTGTGCTACAAAATCACTGTACTTGTGACCCCACTAGGTGAATACATGAGGGTATAGGGTTATGAGAGCTTAGAGACCTTACCCCGAGAGGTACCACCAATTGGGTTGGGGGTTGTAAGCACTGCGACTTCATCTTTTATGCTTTTCTTTTGATTTATGCATGGTTTAGTTTAGTTAGTCTTTTCCAATAGCTAGGTGAAAGTTTTCTTTCTGTGTATATTGCACCGGGTGCCTTGCAAGTGTAAACTGAACCCCGGGTTGAAAAATTTAGTGACAGTGTAGAGTGACACCAATTCATTGGGAATCATATTTACACCTCGTCACAAAGCAATTAGCCAATTACATTTATTGTAATTTAAATTTATAATCCTCAACACTCATTAAGTTTTTTTAATTTTATGACCCTTTTACAGGTTAGCATTCCCACGTCTTAACGACTTGGTGTACGTCCATTACAATCTCCGGCTTTGGATGAGGTAGATAGAGAAAGAGTCAGAAGTGGATGCCATTTCTTTGGACAATATTGATATATCGTCTAAGTGGAGGGTGGAGGTTGAGGTGCCTCTCTTGGATGAAGCACCTGGACGGTTAGAGGAAGAGGAGCAGGAGCAAGAGCAGCACTAGGAGGAGGAGGAGGAGGAGGAGGAGGAGGAGGAGGAGCTTCATCCATACACCATGGAGGATGATGTTCCAGTTGAAAATGAAACACCATCTTTTACACAGTTTGGAGTAGCTAGTCCTCCATCCATCATTGATCGTCATATAGTTAATGCACGACTAGGACCTTCTGCCTCTAGTTCAAGGCCTAGCAAACAACCGCTGATCTTTTCCCATAAAAGAGGGAGAGGGCATTGATATCATATAGCTAGTTGCTAGTTTTGGGACATATACATTTATATATGTGATCATTGACGTCATTTTGTATTGGTTTCAGACTTTCAGTATCGACTTTGATGTATTAGTTTTTATTGGGCATTCACTATATCATATATTTTTTTCTCGGAAAAATTCGTAATTTCATTATGTGAAGACAAAATTACATTCACAGATATATACAAGCCATATATAATAGCCTTGTATATATTATCAAGAGTAAAGGTAGATACCATAGCTGTCGATGCAGTATAAGCATCATTACATTTCCATCAGTGCTTACTAAACAATAACTATACATCCGGTGCTCCCAACTATCCAAAATATTATACATTGCCATCAAAATAAAAGTTTGACAGATTAACTGTCAATTTGTCTATAATCATACTAAATTGTGCAAAAATCAAATTATTGCCCTGATGATCCAATAATAGTTATATGTTCAGAAGTTCATGAAAAGCTCTGTGATAGAATTCGTGAATGCCCGCTACTGACTGTTCTTCTATATACCAACGACCATACTCTAACTGCGAGGCTTCTTTGGAAAGCCTGTCCGCCAACCGATTCCGCTCCCTGTAGAGAAGAGTAAAGGAGATAGAGTCAAATACATTGATGATTCTCAAAACTTCCTCATAAATTGGAACAAGACGAGAAATGTGACATCTTTGTACTCCATTTTCCCAGTTGATGATTAGCAATGAGTCACCGAAAACCTGTAAAGTTTTGCAGCCCTTTTCCACAACAAATAATAACAAAAGTTTTAAAGCCAAAAGCTCAGCATAATTATTTGTCCCAGCCCCCAATCTTGACTTGATAAGAAAGAAATGGGTAGTGGAAAGGTATAGACAGCCATCCCCCCCACAGAGGAGTTGATCCTCAGAAGCAGCCCTGTCGAAATAAGCCCACGGCCTGGCCAAGTCAATATTTTCCTCCCTCATAATACGGGTAAGGCCAAGCCCCTCTCCTCTCGATTTTTTTATAAAAATAAAGGATACCTAGGTAGTTTGCGGCCACTCTATAAGTCGAAATGACCTCGTCTTTGAATAATGAATTGTTTTGTGCCATCCAAATCTCCTATGCAATTGTGAAAGGGAAATCCCTAGTATCATAGTTTCCCCTCGCAAGTAACCAATCCTTCAAAGCTTCATCAAAAGAAGTTGCTAGTGCCCAAGTGTATTGGACAAAATTAATGAATCTCCTCAAACACCCATGATGAATGCACATCGCATAAAGAGGTGATCCACTGACTCAGCTTGTTCTTTGCAGAGCGTACACCAACCCGAACCATTGAATTGCCTCTTTTGAAGATTATCCCAAGTTGGTAATTTATTCTCCAAGATTGACCATACCAGAATTTTCCCTTTTGCTGGGCAGCGTTGTCTCCAAAGTTTCTGTGAAAAATCCAGGTCCTATCAAGCTTGCCTACTGGGTCTGTCTTTGACCACAGATAGGCTCTAAGTTTTCACTGTCTTTTGAAGTATTTACTGTGGTTTTCTAACAGCCAACAGTTCAAGAACTTATGCTGATTTGTTACGGTTATGTTCTCAATTTTGGGTGCTCTAGCATGTCGTTTTGGTAACCAAAAATTAGTACATGCATCTCAAAATAAACATAACACACCTAAACATCGTTACTGCTGAAAATGAAACAGATCTAAGAGACTAATACATGCATTTGTAGACACAAGTATTTTTGGTCAACATGACCCTGGATAAACCCCCCCTGGGGAAAACCAGTTTGGAATGTAAGTGTATATATGAGGAAAGCAGAAGAGGGATTACAGCTAATACAATAAATGATAGAACCTGATACAATAGCAACTCGATCTGTGAGTTGATATACAAGTCCAAAACCTCCAAGAGCGCCCCATAATGGTGCGCCCAACATGTGAGCTGCCAAATCCACTGAATCTGCTCCAATCGCTAACTGTGAGCTCAGATTTGGAAACCCCTCCACAATAATGAAGCTATGCTGAATGGCTATCCTCTGCAACTGATCTCACTGCAATCTGATGGCTAGAAGTCTCTCAACTGCTGATGCACCCCAATCTGGCAATGCGCCCTCCTCAGAAGTCGAACCTCTCCAGTAAATAAGCTATGGCATATGATGCAAGCCTCCCTCCATGAAAGCTAGCACCCAAGCTCAAGCAACCTCACAAAACTGACCTCATCCTCATCCTCCAAGAGCTCCTCTCTTAATGAACAAATGAACTAGTGAAGAATGCCCCCTCCTTCACCCTTTGCACCCCCCTCTTTGACATCCAAAAGGAAACCTAAAACATGAAGGGTTGAGATCATCTCATCTCCCATCTAATCAATGGTTGAGATCTCCCCATTCATATTTAAGTCAATAACCCACTTTGGGTTAAGTTTCCTAAGTCAACTTTATGTCTCTAATTCACCCCCTTTGTGAATTAATAGT
>JASDQU010331473.1:0-12847 GCA_032191745.1 Picea mariana | reverse complement strand
AGAGTCCATAGTTAAGCTCTTTTCAGACTCCCTAAAATTGAAAAGATCGTAGAGTGACCATGTTCCTTCACACTCATTAAATTGGTACAAAAGAACATCTATTGGCATGATTTTACCCCTTTTCCGGCCTGTGGATTATAGAGGAAAAAGGTACACCTCGGGAGATTCATCTCACCGGGAGAGTTCTCCTCGGTAAATTTTATACTTTTTGGGATAAGGAGACTAAATCCAGAAAAAGGCAGTGAGTCCATAGTTAATCTCTTTTCAAACTCCTTAAAATTAAAAAGATTTTCAAGTGATCTTATCTTTGTCACACTCGTTAAAATGGTTTTGAATAGACGTCTTTTCAGTGCAAGTTTACCCCTTTTTCGAACCGACTAGACTATCTCCAAAAAAGGTACCCCTTGGAGTCTTATTTTACGTTTTTTTAGACTCTCTAAACATGAAAAAAATATTGAGCTTACCTTCTCTGGGCTCGTTAAAATTACATTGAAGCGGGTTTCATTGTGTTTTGTTAATTGCTTTTTCATCTCTATGTATTTGGCATATTGTCGGCTCCATGCTTCTCTCAACTGAACCTTTGAAGCATGCCTCATATGCAATCCTTGTAGAACTTTTCCCCGAGTGTCCTTTTCCTACACATGCCTCTTTACTCTGAGAATTAGTGTGTTCCTTGTGCCTAGAACTAGCATTCTTTCTTGCGACACTCGTTCCTCCTTTGTAACATAGCATAGTTTTATTCTTTTTCAAGCCTTTTAAAAAATTGAAAAAGACAAAAAACAAAAACAAAAGGAGGGGATGAAAAATATATATTCTTTTCTGGCAGCACAATGAGTCGTCCTTGGACAAAGCACATCCTTCCATTTGTTTGTCAAGCATTGGGATCTAATATGACCTTAGGAAGTTTTTCTCACTACATAGAGTTGTGTCCTCCTCCATTTGGTTACGCTTCCAAACACATGGAGAGTTTGTGTTTCCTCCTGCATCATGAACTTATATTAATGGCATGATTCCTAAGTCTGATCATATTTCATGTTTTTTTTTCCAAGGGAAGTTTCACCCAACCTGATTCTTCCTTTCTGCAGTTTTTCTCTTGATCTCATGACCAAGCCATCCCAAAATTCCAATCAAGTTCTGATTCAAAATCAATGAAGTTATATGCTTGATCATCAAGATCCTCTTGTATTTTCTCAATGAGTCATTGAATACCTCTGGGTAGTGAATTCATACACTCACATTGTACTCCTACCAGATTTTTGAATATATTGAAGTTTTTTCTTGATCCATGAAGACCTCATCTCCAGTCATCGGGTGGTGTTGGCTTCATGAAGATGGATACTATACTTGTATATCTTTGATTTTGAGATGTAGATCCATTGTGTATTTCTCGCGGCTACTCTTTATATAATTATATGACATAGATATGCAGTGTATTTTATTGGCATCCATGATTTATTTCATCCTGGGCATGGGTATGCCTACCTCAGAGAGACAATTGTTATTTTGGAGATGGCACCTCCCGAACTCTGGTCCCAGGCTCACTTGTTTCATACATTGGTGAATATTTTGTAATGTATTCCATCCATCAGATGCTCTTCTGACCTCACACATTATGGGGCATCTATTATAACCCTAAATTTCTCTACACATGCATACCTGGCCTTTGGCCGTCTTACTTGCATTTTTTTCCAAAGCACTATTGGGTTTCTCTTCTAAAAAAACAATTTTTTGAATATGTACGTGCCCTGCACTAATACTGCCTACGTACATACGCATTTTTCACCACTACAACTCACATACATACAAATATTGCACCATTACAACCCACATATACTTGCAAAAGTTGCAAAAAATAAAACATTGCAAGGAATTTGTTGAGATTACAGGCTATTGGGTAGTTTCCCAACTAATCCACCACCTATAGCCCGTCACCTAACCAAATAACCATCCTTTTGTCATATAAAAGGAGGTGTTTGGGTCTCATTCCACATCTAGACATAAGAACAGTGAAAATATGCCCATTTCACATCCCCTCCTTGCCCAAGTTATTGCATCCCTTTTGTGAGAATTTCCTCAGTATTCCCTAATTAGCCCTTCTTCCTCCATCAGAACCCATTCACTTCCCAATAAGAGATCAGAAGGTTGATAGGAGAAGCCATACAAAGGTGCACTTGGAGCTTGGTGAAGAGGAGACCAGACCAGGTTCATGGAGCAATACTCAAATTTTGTTGTAAAGGTATAATCATTGAGTTATTAATAAAAGAATTACTTTTCCTGTCCCAAATCATGGTGTATTGAATGCTTTTTATTGGTTTATGTTTTGACATTCTAACATCTAACCCTAATTTGTATATGAAATAGCATGCTTGTAACTTTTTGTTTGTCAATATTTGAATGCAGGTCATCCTTGGGAGGAGGTGTGCAGTCAGCAAATCTTTCAAGCACGAGGGGATCATCACCAGACACGAAGTAGAGGTATAGTTACCCGATCCCCCTCATATTTTCTTTTCTTGTATGAGTTTTGGTATGTTTGGGGTAGTTTAGAGAAGTAGTTGACTTTTAGATGGTTAATTGATCTACCTACATTTTGAACCTTGATGTAGTCATAGGGGGGTTTTTCTCGCTAGCAACTTTGCATGTTTGACCCAAACTTTGACTATGTATAATGTTTGCATACGAACTATGTTTAACTTGTCGTTTGTGACATAGGAAAGATGACGATAATCTCTATGTATTGATGCCATTTTTAGAATAAATAGAAATGGTCAAATTTTGAGAATTTATGGATCCCCTAGGACATTTTTGATCATTTTATATCCTCTTGGACCTCTGTGAGTGCTCCTTAGATCCTCCTGGATCACACTTTCCCACTGAACAACTTTTGTACCTCTAAAAGTATATATATTCAAAAAAACTTAGCGATAATAATTCACTCTTCCATCTTGCTAATTATTTTGGAATTTAGTCTTCATCTTGGGTCTTTGATATTAGGTACTAGATGAATGTGCTTCTTTCTCCTTCTCTGTAACATCTCTCTAATTCTGGCCTCTGACATTGTCGCTAATAACTCTGGTTCTAAATCATACATTATGTGGAAACAAAATTATTATTCAATGAATCTCTACAATACATGTATTTCAACATCAATTCCCATCTCCTACTGCTGAAGATAGTCCATCTTGGCCAATATGAAACCAATTTGAATGTTGATATATTCCTTTTCCATTTGGACTCTATGTTCTTTTACTACTTGATGTATCTGTAGAAGTCCCTGAATGAATACTCTTTCCATTGTCGCTCCTTCCTTGAAAACAATTATGTGTATATTGTTATCATTTGTATTTGATTTCTTATGTTCAAGGTATACATCCATATGAACATTACATAGTATTTTAAAGATGCTTATATCATGCACCTGTATGCCTCTCATTTTCTAAAGAGGATTATTTCTCCTTTACCAGCTCTAAAAAGTTTTTCATTACTTCGATGCTCTTTCCACTTCTAATCTACATGTCCTAATTTCCTGCATCCTTTTGTTCCTTCACCTCTGACTCGTCAGAATCAAGAATGTTGTCTTAGAAAATTCAATCCATATGTAGCCCTTTAGATTATTACAAGAAAAAACAATTCCCATATTGTTGTCTAAAGGATTAACAATCCTTTACAACAATATTCTTCTCACTATAGAACAATATATGCATAGGTGGCTATCTATAAATATCTCTAATGAGATTCCTCTCACTCTATAACAAAGTGTAACGTGGCTATATAGAAACATCTAACGAGATTCTTCTCACTCTTTACATTATATAAGGTGGCAATATAGAAAATCTCTTTAGAAAATTCCTCTCACTCATACAAGGTTGAAATATAAAAATTTACAGAGTCCCCCTCACTCTTTACAACATATAAGGTGGAAATATAGAAAATCTCTTACAGAATTACTCTCACTCATACAAGGTGGCCATATAGAAATTTATAGAGTCCCCCTCACTCTTATAATTTACAATTATTGGTTTACAAGCCTTCTAATAGACTTTAGGAGATTCACGCATATGTGTATTACATTTACAAATATACATATTTAGAAAATTTTAAATATGGTTTAATTATGGACTCATTCTCCCAAGTGTACTGGGATGAGTCTCGTAGCTTCCAACCTCTAACAATGCCTCTAACATTTATGTTGAATATGAAATTGAATCTGATGCAGAATCTAATGTTGAATCCAAGTAACCATTATACCAAACTATAGGTCTTCCCAGTAACCTGTATAACCTCTCATTGCGCTTACCAAGTACTATTTTTGTGTTTGGAGTATATTCTTTTGAGTACAGTAGTACATGACCATTCTAGAATGTAATTGCATAACCATTATCCTCAAATGCTACAACTAAGAGTAGGTTTACCTTTAAATATGGAACATAAAACATATGTTCAATTCCCATAAATCCTCCTAACTCGAGATGGAATCTTGCATATCCATACCCTCTTATTTATTTTATGGTGTCGGTTCCATATCCCACAAAGAAATATGTGTCGGAATATGAGAAAGTCAAAAATACTGATCTCATCCCAATCATGTGGCAAGATGAGTCACTATCCATGAACCATTCTTCGATGTCTTCATATATCAATTTTCCAAGACTAGTCATTAGGAAGTATTCTTTCCAAAGCCTTTTAGTAAGACCATTGACTTCATCTGGATTTGTTTCTTTTCTTCTCACAAGTGTCTTCGTGTATTTTCTATTCTTCTTCGAAAATAAGTGTAGGTAAAGTGTCCAACACTTCTCAATTTAGTGTCTATTGATACCACAATAAGAGTAGAGTGTCTTATTCCACGATCCCTTTTTATCATTCCTCCTTTTCCTCTGACTTGAGAAATGATATTCCTTCTTATTAGAGGGATTTACTTGCACATACTATATTCTTCAACAATTTTCCATATCATGGTTGCTAGTTCCACAGGAAGCACATGGATAACTAGACCATTTACCAATGGGAAAAGTCATCATTATTTCTCATACAACATCCACATATTTCCCTGAATATGACTTACACATGTTACTCTTCTCTGGACTAGAAGGTAAGGCCAATTGCTTATGTAGGAMTTCTTCATCTAAAGTTCTCTTTTCTTCAGCTACCCTCGAGCATTCTCCATCTTGTCTGGAAGAAGAAAAATATGAGTAGTCTTCTTTCTCGATCATGTTCTTGGAGAGAGATAGTATCTCTTGTAGTGGAGACTTCAYATTCTTTACTTGTCCAACTTTATTGATTGATGGTGCCATTATCTGCAACTTTCTTTCTAATTCATGAAAAATACTCATGTAGAAATCTTCATGACATAATAGTCGATCTTGCATCCTTTTCTTCTCTTCCTCAAGATCTTGCAACTACATCCTCAACTCAGAATTCTACTTTTGTATTTGTCGTCTAATGTTATTTTGAAGCCTCAATTTCATGAGAGATTTACGCATCTTTTTTTCTTGATAAGAGTCTTTAAAATATTCACCAACTGAACTATTGAATATGATGTCACATCAACAACTTGCAACACATGCCAAAACTAGATATGATACCACTTGATCCTAAAATCCTTAGACACCACTTTTCTCTATACATATATACATGAAACATATAACTTGATTCAAATTTAATTTACTAGTCGTATTGGGGTGGTTCACAGAATTCCGATGATGTGATTTTTACCCAAAAACTCATAAGATGAAGATTAACTTTGTTTAATGATGAGATGACACAACAATAAATAAAAGAACTCAAATTACATACTTTTGTTTCATCTTTAAGTTCCCATTAATCCAATGAAAATTGATTTCTCCCTCTCAAATACCAAAATCACATGTAAAATGACTTACATTTTCCAATTTAATGGATTCTATTAAATTTCATTACCCAAGACAAGAAAATAACTTCACCATTGAAATGTTTGCGAAATTATGACAATTTTGACTATAAATTCGAAATATTTTCAAACTGGCTCAATTTCACCCTCTTTAGCACGCAAAACAATGCATTAAATGCCCATTAATAGAAAATTGAGTGAATACTTTTACAAATGAATTTAAATCACAAAATATAACTCAAATTCATGATCCTTGTGAAAAATCATGAAAATGAGTATAAAGTTCCTATGTTCTGTCAATATACATCATGGCATGTTTTACGAGATGACATTTAACTTAGCTTGTACTATGCATGTACTTCCATGTTTTATGTACTTCCTCGAGATTCATTCCCTATCTCTAGATATGTGCATACCTTAGACTCCTTGCAGTCTCAGGATGTATGTATGTGTTGGGATATGTGCCCAATATATAGGGCGAGACCTCCAACCTCTGTCTGCATATTAATGCAACTTCATTACTATATTAAGAGGGAATCTTGTTAAATGTGGGTTTGTTGGCCCATTGGTTAGATTGTTAGATGTAATTTGTTTGGTTGACAGAAGGTCCAAGGTTCAAAACCCACAAATCCTATTTACATGGCATGTATGGTTAAATATATTTTATATATAGTATATATTTTTGAACTATATACTATATATATATATGTATAATATATATGGTACAACTAAAATCCCGTGCGAATATTGTTAAGCCCCTCTGTTGGTATAACTTGTTCATGTGGTAATATAATAATAATAATAATAATAATAATAATAATAATAATAATAATAATAATAATAATCTATTTTTAAGGTCACGACCAAGACAAACACCAAATTGGTGCATGAGACCCCCTTGTTTGTGGGACAAGGGACCCCCTCTGCCCAGTGATTTGACTGGTAAAGTCTACAGAGGTATACATACCTTACCACCCTCTGGATTTGAGCTTGTGACCTCTTAGGAGGAAACACATGTTCTTAACCATTAGGCCCACTCAGGCTGTCATATATATGGATAGAGGGCTGGGGCTAGTCCTCAACACCTTTTCCCTATTTCAACTTTAAATAAAATATATGAAATATGGTGGTTAAGTCACATGCTATGGTGCATTGGTAGTGGGGCTTGTGTTAAGGATTTAGGTGGTTATGGAGGTCATGGTTATGGAGGACATATATGACATATTAATATACCTTAACTATTACTATTCAATGGGGAACTACCACTTGGAATCCTCTCATTGGCTAACCTTGTCATGTGTCAACATGTCATTAGCCCACTTGTCAACCTGTAACCAGGCCACTTGGAGGTATGATCTTCCCAGTCATATTCCAACTCACTTGCCAACTGGATATGCCACATCACCTGTTGTATGGCCGTGTTCCAAATATCACCCTTACAGTGGCGACACATGTCACCTATTTTTCCCTTTGACCTTTAACTTTGCCTATTTGGCCTGAACTTTCATTGCGTATAACTTTTGCATATGAACTTTGTTTGACTTGATGTTTTCTTCATTGGAAAGATAACGACAAGATCTACACATTGATGTCATTTTTGAGATGATTTTAGATGGTATAATTTTGAGCATTTATGGATCCCCTTGGATCTCTATGAGTGTTTCGAATCCTCTTGGACCTCTATGAGAATTCCTTAGATCCTCCTAGATAAACAAGAGTTATAGGGGGCTATGATTCTGCGAGAGAGAGGGATTAAGGGGCTAATTATTTTTATTATATTTTATTTACTCATAATTGATTTAATTAAGAGAAGTGGTTACAAGAGCTTCTTGGGGAAGGCCATGTGGTTCTTGATTTCCAAGTAAATATATAAACCCATATTTCGGTTGTATGGGGGGTCACTCATTGTTCATTGTTTACACTCTCCACTTTGTTCACAATTTCATTCATTGTCACTCATTCATTCTTGTTCTTGGATTGGGACATGGGAGTGAATTGTTGAGGAAGAGCCATTATTTTTTGGTTGTATTAATGACTGGTGTATTCCAGCCATGAATTTGTTCTTGCATGCTTGAGATGCATTGGCATGTACTAGATTTTATTCACAACTATGAATGCTGAAAGTCCCAACATGGAGATTCTTGACTAGATAAATTAAAGCCCTAGATGGAGGTGGACAACATAAGGGACTGTGTGGAAAATAAGTGGGTCCATTCTCTTGGGTTCTTTAGGATGGAGAGAAGAGAGTTGGTGTACTTGGATTATTGTGTGTTGAGAAACATGTGAGAGCTTGAGTGTTGACTAGTTTGGGAAGCTGAGTGACACCGTGGAAGCATCCTTGTGGATTCATAGCCCTGGCTCAAGGGTGACCTATTATTGAGACTTGGAACAATAGTGTCTATGGTTGGGTGGAACATCCTTGGTCTGCAACCAATTGGTGAATGGTTGTGATTAAGATAAGTGCTCTTTGTCATGGTTTCCTTGTTGATATATTTATCTCCATTGTGTATTAATTATTGTCTCTGATATTCATTTATACAATGTGCATGCTTGTTGGTTATTGTTGTGCATGGCACGTTTAAGTATTCTTTTTAAGTCTAGCATGAATATTGATTATTGCATGTGTTGTTATGGTGTTCTTTCATTTTTCTTTATTAATTAAATGTTATAAGAATTTGAAATTAGTTTAGAATTGAGTTTTTGGAGTAGTGTGCATGGCCTGTGGGTGGGTGGGTGATTTGAAAATGGAAAGGCTTGAGTTTTTTATTAATTGGGTTAGTTGTCATTGATGTCAACCCTTGAAGAAAGTCTGGTAGTGAATTCTGGTAGCGCAAAGGTTTGGCTAATGGACCCAAGTTTGTTTGATGGATAATTGTATGAGTTTTGATATATTTGCAGGTAAAACTATTCTAGATGGATTGTACATGCCATGCCATTTCCTTTGGTATGTGGAAAGTCACATAACTCCTTGCAATTAGAGCGTTATGGCCATATGAAGTTGGAGAACCCTCATGAGTCATCTAGAAGCCCCAAAAGGTCAAAGTAGTCAAAGTGTTTGCAAAGAAGAAATTATTTAAATAATAAATTGAAGTGATGAGTGTACTATAAGTCAAATAGGATGAAAAATAAATTATTTAAATAATAAAGTTAATGGAGAACTTACCAATTATGGAAAGTGTTTAGGTTAAGTAGACAAGTGGTTATAAGTGGGTTAACCCTAAAATAAGGAAAGTGGGTTAAGATGGTTAGAAGGTAACCTCTTGAGGAAGCTACATAAAAGTATAAATAAGAGGCAAGGGTCTCTCATTCAAAATACACTTGAATATCATTGAATATCTATTTTTTTGAAAGGTTATTTGGGAAGATATTATTGATAGAGAAAAAGTGCGGTAGGAAAATTGTGGCAGAAAAAGTGTGGTAGGAAAACTGCAGCAGAAAAAATGTGGCATAAAAGGTGTGGCAGGAAAAGTGTGGCAGAAAAATTGCAACAGAAAGAGTGCGGTAGAAAAAGTGCTAGAAAAATTGTAGTAGAAAAAGTGCAGCAGGAAACCTACAGCAGAAAAAGTGTAGCAAAAAAAGTGCAGAAGAAAAAGTGTGGCAGGAAAACTGCAGAAGAAAAAGTGCAGTAGGAAAAGTGCATGTTAGGAGCCAAATATCAATATAGCATAGAAAATACTCAAAATAAGTACTCAATGCCTTGAAAAAGAGAGAAATTCATATAATAAGCCTCTTCGAGGGGGAAACCTCCTTATGCCCACATAAATGTTCAAATACCATATGATTCCAAATGAAAATGTCTCCTTGGTATATATAGGATACTAGGAGGTATAATTACAACTAATGGACTAAAGTTGACATAAATAAAATAACATTACTAATGTAATATGCCCCAGTTAAGGGGTAATGAGCCACTATTTAGGGCTTAACATTCCCCTCCCCTTGAGACAAGTGTTGTCCGCAGCGCTTGAGTAACTCTGGATGCTTTTGTATAAATGACTCATCTTCCCAAGTGGAATCTTCAGCCGATAGTTTCCTCCATTTAATGAGATACTCTGAAATGGATCTATTCCTCAGCTGGTGAATTCGTGTGTCAGTGATGGCTTCAAGATCCAATATGAATTTTCCTTCCTCGTCAAGTTATGGAAATATAGTTTGAATGTAGATCTTGTTACCTATAAGCTTTTTTAAGCATGAAACATGGAAAAGTGGGTGTACTCGTGGAGATGCAAACAACTCCAATTTGTATGCCATAGTACCAATCTTTTGCAACACCTTATAAGGGCCATAGTACTTTGGTGATAATTTATTATCCTCCTTGGCTTGATTGAGGGACATCTGTCTGTATGGTTGTAGTCTTAAAAATAACTAATCCCCTTCTTCAAAACTTATTTCACTATGATGTTGATCTGCTTGTTGTTTCATGTGATTTTGTGCCATGGTCAGGTTGTCTTTTAATATTTGGAGAACTTGTTTTTGATTCTTGATGTGATCTTCCACTGCTTGAACCTTAGATTTTTCTTTTAGAGGAGAAGTGATGGAAGGAGGGTGGTATCCATAGAGTGCCATAAATGGTGTCATTTTTGTTGTAGTATGAAAGGAAGTGTTATACCACCATTTTGCCAAGCATAACCATTTGAACCATTCTGTTTGTTTATCAGAGACAAAGAAACAAAGGTATCCTTCCAAACATTTGTTCACTATCTTGGTCTGTCCATCATATTGAGGATGATAGGATGAGATGTGAGCCAATTGAGTACCCAAACAAGAAAATAATTATGTCCAAAAATGTTCGGTGAAGATGGGATCTCTGTCACTTACAATAATCTTTGGGTTGCCATGTATCGTTTGAACTGTCTTCATGAATATGGTGGCAACTGTACTGGCTTTGAAGGGATGAGAGAGTGCACAAAAGTGTGCGTACTTGGTCAGTCTATCAAAAATCACCATGATGACACTATTTTCTTCAGACTTCGAGTAACCCTGTGATGAAATCCATGGAAACCTCCTCCCGGCACTGACTTGGGATGGTTAATGGATATAAAAGACCTGGGGTCTTAATTGTTTCCAACTTCTTTTGTTGGCAAACCAAACAATCTACCACAAACCTTTGAACATCAGTTTTAAGGCCATCCCAAAAAAAATCCTTCTTGACCCTCTGGTAGGTTTTTAAAAATTTCGAGTGCACTCCTACTGGAGAGGTGTGCAATTCCAATAGTACCTTTTGTTTGAGTTTGGGGTTCTTACATAAATATAAGAGATCTTTGTACCATAATGAATCATTTTTCCATGTAAATGTATCTGATGCACTGGAATCCTTCTGCAACCTTTGAATGAGAGTCCACACTTTTTTGTCATTCTTACATTCATCCCTTGCTTCTATTATCCAATTGGGTTGGATGATCGAGATAGCACGGAGAAAGGCCTCAACATATTCATCCTTCCTTGAGAGTGCATCTGCCATAACATTTTTCTTCCCTTTTTGATGGACAATTGCAAAATCATAACCCAATATCTTGGTTACCCATTTTTGTTGTTCTTTTGAAGATAGTCTTTGTTCCAAGAAGTATTTAAGACTATCATGATCTATTTTGACCTTGAAGTTCCTACCTATTAAGTAAGGATACCATTTCTTCAATGCATGTAGTATTGCCATCATTTCCTTCTCATAAATGGGTGTGTGTAGGTCCTTTCCCTTGAGTGGTTGAATTTCAAAATCCAGGGGCCTTCCTTCTTGCATTAGAACAACACCAATTCCATTTCCTGAGGCATAACATTCCACAATAAAGGTTTTTGTGAAGTCTGGAGTTGTCAAGACAGGAGATTTGCACATCACCTCTTTAAGTTGCTCAAAAGCTTTAGTTGCCTCTGGAGTCCATGAAAATGCATCCTTCTTAGCTAGTTCCATTAAAGGTGTTGCTATTCTTTCATAGTGTCGAACAAACTTGCAGTAGTAACCTGTCAAACCCAAAAATCCTCTAAGATTCTTCAATGTTTTGGGAACTGGCTAGTCCATCATGGCCTTAATCTTGTTAGGGTCTACCTTGACACCTTCATGAGATACAATATGACCCAAATATTATACCTCCTTCATTCCAAAGAAACATTTGGATGGTTTGGCATATATTTGTTGCTCCTTTAGTAGTTGTATCAACTTGTCAACATGTCACACATGATCCTCCCAAGACTTTCTATAGATTAGTATATCATCAAAAAATACTAACACAAATTTTCGAAGGAAGGGCTTGAAAATGGAATTCATCAACCCTTGGAATGTGGAAGGTGCATTTGTAAGGCCAAAAGGAATGACCAAAAATTCATAATGGCCTTCATGAGTTTGGAATGTTGTTTTTGGAATATCTTCTTCCTTCATTCTAATCTGATGATACCTTGAACGAAGATCCAACTTTGTGTGTTAAGAACCAAATATCAATATAGCATAGAAAAACCTCAGAAAAAGTACTCAATGCCTTGAAAAAGAGATAATTTCAGATGATAAGCCTCTTCGAGGGGGCAACCTCCTTTTACCCCACTTAAATGTTCAAGTACAAGATGATTCAAAATGAAAATGTCTCTTTGGTATATATAGGAGACTAGGAGGTATAATTACAACTAATGGCCTAAAACCGACATAAATAAAATAACATTACTAATATAATATGCCCCAATTAAGGCATAATGAGCCAATATTAGGGCTTAACATGCCCCTCCCCTTGAGACAAGTGTTTTCCACAATGCTTGAGTAACTTTGGATGTTTCTGTATAAAAGACTCATCTTCCCAAGTGGAATCTTCGGCCGGTAGTTTCCTCCATTTAATGAGATACTCTGAAATGGATCTATTCCTCAGCTATAGAATTCTTGTGTCAGTGATGGCTTCAGGATCCAATATGATTTTTCCTTCCTCATCAAGTTCTGGCAATATAGTTTGAACTAGGATCTTGTCGTCTATAACCTTCTTTAAGCATGAAACATGGAAAACTGGGTGT
>JASDQU010331465.1:0-12847 GCA_032191745.1 Picea mariana | reverse complement strand
TTTTGTGGGATCATCATAACCTCCTCACCTTATCCTCTTCAACTTATAAAAGGAGAGGAGATCTCATGGAGAAAGTTAGCTTTTGATTTTGGATCTTGGATTGGATTGAGCTTTGGAGATTGTTAGCTTAGCTAGATGAGCCATTTTGTCAAGATAGATTGTGAATATTATCAGATCTAAGCTCTCAGAATTCTTGGAGTGGAAGTGTGTGGGGAATGAAGGAAAGTTGGAAGGGACCTTACGACATCAAGGCCATGGTTCTAATATCTCTTTCACATTTAATATGATATAGTAATATAATTCTTTCCTATAAAGCTTGTTGTGTTTTATTGTATGATTCCTTGATCACATACATAGGTTTATATTGAGTTTATGCTATTACTATCACTTTGGTTGGTTGCATTCTTTTGCAGGATCATCATTGTATGAGTGTTGGAATGGAGCTAGGATGGCGATGGCGAGAGGAAGCAACGTTTAAAAGGTATGTCACCTATCCCTCTTTAGTTAGAAAATTCAATATTTAAAACTTAAGGAAAGTGTCATGTTCTGGTGTGTTTTGTTCTAGATTTAGGTGGATCTAGGGAAATCAGTTACTGTCTGCACCTACCGATTTATCCAATAACAACGTCGTCTATCTCCTACCAGTGACTCTCCCCGTGGAGGTCTCATCGGCCCTTGACGTGCCGACACTTTAACCAACTCCACCTCGCGCCCACGAGGCCCCACATCTGCACACACAACAAACAAATGATAGCATCAACATACACCCATACATAAAAATATACATGCTATACTATCTACAAAATAACAATATTACACCATACCTCTATGATCAAACACCTCCCTTGGAGGTAACACCATCTCTGGATCATCCCGGAAGTCCACCCCGAAGTATGGGTATCGCAGTAAAATATGTGGCATCTGACGCCACACCTGTGCAGCCTCGGTCATGAAATAGTGGCCACCCTCCCCACCACTGTGGTGAATCAAAATCATCGACCATCATCGCAGTTGCGGTTCTCACACACCAAGTGCACCCAACAATACTCTCGGGTGCAACATAGGCACCCTCTCTAGAAACCATGCCACCAAAACCGACCCAAAGGCAAACTCCCCTGAGTCTGCAGTTTGACACCTGTCTAGTTGCCCTACCATCTTGGCATGCAGCATCAAGCCCCAGGAAAAATGCTCTCCTGCCAGCTCCCTCTCCATAATCCTTAGCTGACCACCACTGATCCGTTGAGTCACGAGGGACCCGTATACCCTCACAACCATCGCTGCCACACAATGATGAATGAGGGCATCCATCGCCCCAATACTGACCACGGAGCCAGACATAAAGTTCTCCCTCGTATTGTACCTCTGGCCTAGGACAACCAACTACCCATCTACAAGTACTACGAGCTCCGTTGGTAAGGGAGTTCCCTGAAAAGGGAACCCCGTCAAGAAATATACATCCTCCACTACAGTGAAGGCCAACTGCTAACCCTGCACCATAAAACAATGAAGATCTGGACTCCACATATGAATCAAGAACTGCAGGAGGTACTCTTGGGCCCATATCAGAGGGCACTCAAAGAACTTCAGCAGCCCACACACTACCAAAGTGTCACAGACTCCCGGCTCCTCATTGGTCATAGCTTGCCGCAACTGGGACCAATCTCTCTCTCTCCAGTGAATCGACATCATCAAAATGATCACCTGCATCCAAATATATAGTACTTGATCAACCATCTCAAACATACAAACATCAAAATCTCCAAAATAATCAATTTTTACACCTTTCAACTTTGCCTCCAAGGTGCGGTTGTTTTACCCCACAGGCGCGCACACATGCACGCCTGTTCATCCCTCAGTAGCGCACTCATGCATGAGTGTTGGCCACACAGAGGCACATTCATGCACCCCTGTCACACACACAGGCACGCATCATAGCACGCCTATTCACTACACAACAGTGCACACATGCGCAACTGTTAGAATTACAAACGCACATGAATGTGCTTCTGTGCCTTGAATAGGCGCACATGTCATGCACGCCTGTTATCCCCATTAGGGTGCCCCCACACATGGATGACCGAATTACAGGTGCGCACCCATGCACGTAAATTTCTCGATCGCACACGCACTGGGGGGCCCACACCTACAAAACCCCCTGTACGACCCTCCGTACAAACCCTGCCCAAAAATAGAAACCCTAATTCTATGCAGGATGACACGACAACTAACCTGAAGCTCACTGGTCCTGAATCGGCTTCCTCGATCTCCCAGAATCTCCAAAAATCCTCTAAACTCTCTCATCCACTCAATAACACAACAGGTACAAATGAGGTGGCATTGTGGGCCCTACAACTATATATAGTCCATTTTGCCAAACTTCCAGAATCAATTCAGGGAGCTCCAGGCGTCCATTTTTCGATCTGTCTTCACCCATGGGATGAACACCCCGTCATCTACACCATGATAGTCCCTGGGCCACTTTTCATCCTTATACCCTTGGGGAATTTTTCTCCTATTCCACTTAGGTACACATGCTTACATTATTAAATACTCACTATATGATCTTTCTCTTCAGATATTGTTCACGTCGGGTATTTGTTTTTCATGTGTGTAGGTACTTGATCATCATATCTCAATAGTCTTCATTCATGTATATCCTCAACACTGGCATGTAGTCATTCCCTCTAAATATCAAGATGCATCTCCCAGTCACACCCTCCGATTTTTGCCTCTAGGATCCCTATATCCAGCTCTGCAGTACCGTCACCTCCACACATTTCAGTACTATCACTTGGTAGCACTCACACCCACATGAGTTGTCCCATTCATCATTCCCCCCAGGCACTTTGACACTCATGCTGTTATCACCATTTAGGGATGGGAGTTCCGATAGTATTACATCATGTCATGAATCAGCCACATACTCCTTCTCCTCATTTTTCTAGCCTACCCAATGGACTCCCAGGGTACTTCCTAACGGTTTTATTTTGACTGCACTCCCGCAACATCATTAACCATCCATTTCATCCACCATCAGTTTGCCCATCTGCAGATTTACCTCCATACATTTCCCTCATACAGAAACCCGCCTATGGGGCCCCAACCCTCCACTTGTTTTCCAACCAACTTGCACCATCCTCCAGCCAAGCCATCTTACACTGGGGCACCCATTTCTGTATCTTCATTATTATCCCACCTTATTTTTTAATTCTTTTTGTAATTAAGTCATTGTTTCCAACATTTTACATAGATTTTTGTCATCACCTTTGGCAACCTTCTTCCCTTTTGGAAAATGCGACCCATGTCACCCTTGGTTGGGGAATTCCTTATCACCCATTCCTGTTGGCATCATCCATAAACTCTGAGTATCCCACCGGCCACCTACTTTTTCTCTCTGAGTTTGTTCACTTTGTCCCGCGTCTGGCACAACTTATCCCACGTCTAGTTGTCCCCTTGACACTCGACCTAGTTGTACGATTGATGCCAGTTTACATATATCCCCAACCAAGGGAAGTCTTGAGTATCCACGAATCTTGACTTCATCCATGTACCTCCTCAGTTCCTGATCTCATCCAGTGAATTTCACAAAGCCCTTTGCTTCTTAGAGTTGCGTCTCCCTTTTTGTCAACATCAACACAGTTTCCAGAAGGGCGACAGTATCTTGACTCTCATTACCTTTACAATGAGGAGTCTCAGACGACACAGGGAGAACCATCATTGCTCTCTGCTGTCTTTGACCCCCATAAGATTCGATTTCAACACTTTCTCATGTTATGGTGGGTCTTACTTTGCGACTATTGTAGTTTTTTTTATATTTTCCGAAGACCTCTGAAATTTGTTGGGCCATCAATGCCCGCAAAATCCTTGATACTTCCTACAGGTATCATTGCTTACTTTTTAGAGTATTGATCCTCATCATAATTGTCCTATTCTCTTATCAACACACCCCCGAGGAAACTGCAGTCATCTTCACCAACATACCACTTCAGTTACTGTCTTACACATTTTTTGAGTTACATGACACGAGCATGGGCCATGCCTGCCTCATTTGTACCCAATTTATTTTTCACACCTTGCGAAAGGTTGGGTCCTACAGGTTCCCCTCTCCCTCCAATGGGTCGCTCTTGATAATCTCACTATCTCTCTTTCTTACAATGGTACTCTCAGTAGAATAAACATTGATGAATTTCGACTATACGTATGCTCCTAACCTCATCCATTAGGGGGCATCTGTTATCACTGAAATTTTGTCTGCAAATGGTTATAGGAATCTAACATCTTCAAACAGATATTAGTTCACCCATGGACCAAAAATGACCAAAAAATCATTTCCAAAAGGTCCAAAACTATACAACCAGTTATAAAATCAACATGCGCTAAAGATATACAGGAAACGCGCACATGTGCGCTAGTCGAAAACACCGGAAAAGTGCACATGCACCTGATGCGCGACCGTGGGCGCAAAAAGCTGTGCACACCTTAGAACGATGCATTTATGATATTGGTTGGCCTCCCACCCACTTCTGGTTCAACTTCCAAGTTGATTTGACATCCAAATCTCGGCTGCATCCGACAGAGTGGTTGGTCAAAGACCTAAAGGTGCCCTAAACAACCCCTTGTTCACACTAAAAGATGGTTGAATAATACCTCAAAGTTATGCTATAAAAAGAGGCCATGGGTGCACTACATTTCAAGGAATTCATTTGTAATGTTATGCTACTAATATTCTCTTGGAGGACCCTCTTTCCTCATCAAGAGTATGCTAGCACCATTTCATTTATCCATTCATATCACCTCTTGAGTGAATGTGCTTTGGATTCTCTTCACCATTTCATTCTAGTTCCTCATTTGTAAGAAGAGCTCAATATTTGGGGGTCCAAGAGCCCTCCCTTGGAGGAAGAAGGGACCCAAAGTTTCCCTTTCTCTTTGGTGTTTTCTTTTCACTAATACAATCCTTTACATTGGTGACATGAGTCTTTCTTGTTTCTTATTCTTATGTCCTTATGCACTATAGTTTAATTGTTTTTATCATTCCTAGTTTAATTCTTAGCTTAGTCTTTTATGCTTTATTCTTCTAACCCTTTTCTTTACTTCTGTCTTGCCTAGCTAACCCAACTAGGCTTGTAAGCACCTCTATTTTTCTCATTTAGGTGAAAAAAGAGGCGCAACATAGATCTCCTGTCCTATTTGGAGTGGGTTCTAAGGCTTTGTGCATGTAAGGAGATTTATAGAAGATAATAAAGAAGACGAAGATTTGGTGGATGTAGCCCCACACTGGGGTGAACCACATATATCCTATGTTATGGTTTCTTTGTGCATTATGTTGTATGTTAGTGATGTGATTTATGATTAGTGCCGATATATTTATGTATGATACATCTGGTAAGGTGAATGAATGTTAGATCTGATCTATGTCTCCATGCTAAGTGCTTAGATGTGTTAGATCTGGTTGAATACTGCGTTGCTCTGTAAGTAGGGTTTGGATATGCGATGTGAATAAGGGTTAATTACTGATGAATGTTAACTGCTAAGTGATTTGTTAAGTGTTATAATCACAGATCTATGTCCTAGCTAGGTTGCAGACATTTGGGTCCTGCAACCAACCCTGCCTCTACCTCGGGTGAGACTTCATCTGCTTCACAGGTGTTGCCGAAAGGGTGGTAGTTAGGGTTTTGTTGGTGTGTTGTTGAAGCGTTGAACCTTGGGTTTGCCCCTGTGCCAACACACATTGAGAAGTAAAATCGTCAAGCTCAACAAGAACGTTGAAGAGACAAAAACATACACATCAGTTATAGAGAATGAATAGAATCACTCAAGGTTGCTAGAAAAGAAGAATGATGAAAATAGAAAGAGTTATGCAAAAGTACTCAAAGGAAGGAATTGTGGTCAACCAGAATCTAAGAAAACTATTGAAGATACATATTCAAGAAAACCATTCATGTTCAAGCCACAAAGAATCTGCAATCATGATCATGATTAGTCAAGGCAGAAATTCAGAAGGACTACACCACAAAGAAGATCATTCACTCCTAGGTATGGAAATTTCTTTTATGATCATTGTTTTTATTGTACTAATTTTGGACATAAGGTTGCAGATTGCAGGGATTATAAAAGAAATGTTCAAACAATAAGTTCATATGTGGCCCCACATAACATTGAAATTACAAATGTCATAACTATGGACACACAGCTAGTGATTGCAGAAACATGATCGATACTTCCATGAAAGAGAACATTGATATCAAATATAAGAAAGTATGGATAAGAAAACACAAAGAACAGGTGAAAAAAGACCAGGTCCAAGAGATCATAAGATTGACAATAAAATGAGATGAAGAAAATTATACAGAGAAAAAGAAATATGTCAGATACATAAAGGTTTGGAAAATAACTGAAAGAAAACAAGGATAGGTAAATAAGGAATAGGTTCAAGAGATTGTACTTTCAGGCATTGTAGTGAAAGATGAATCCAAAAACAGAAAGAAAGAAGTCAGAGCTCAGAGAGATGATGAATATACTAATGTATATTATGATGAATCTACCAATGAATATGATGATGAATACACATCAGAGTAGGAATTGTTCCGAGCCATCTGGCTTAGAGACTTCCAGGTAATATGAATATTAGACAGGGGAGTATATGCGATAGCTGTGACAGACCAAAGAACCATCCTTAGAGAAACTTACAGAGTTTGAGAAGACAGATCCAGAGAAGTCAGTTAGCATAAGTACAATTTCATGGACTAATCAAGACTTCATGATAGTATAGTGATAAATGGGTCAGCATTATGAACAATTGCACAAGTAGAGTCTTGGACAATATGGATGAGAGAAGGGATTCATAGATTGGTTTAAAGAGTGGTTAAGAGACAAAGGAACATTATCATAATGGATGATAATTACACAGGAAATGGCTTGAACAATGATAATAGATTCCAAATTGACAGATATTTTTTGGACACATGCAGTGCATACAACAATTCACATTCAAAACACAGTAATGCTTAGAAACAACAATGACAAAACTCCCTACGAACTATGGAAAGGAAGGGGAGAAATAAACCTCTACATCAAGGCAGTTGGACAAGTGGCACAATTTCAAGCAGCACCAAAGGAATCACATGTCTTAGCAGTAAAGAGGATTTTTAGATGTCCCAAAGGAACATAAGAGTTTGGTTTATGTTATCCAAAAGGAAAGTATCTATCACGTATTTCCCACACAGATGCAGATTGGGTAGGTTTCACTGATGACCAACGAAGCACCAGCGGAGTAGTGTTATACTTAGGTGAGTGTTTAATATCTTTGCTAAGTAAGAAAAAATCATCATTATCTTTATCTACAATCGAAGTAGAGTATATTGTAGCAACATGATGTTGTACTTAGGTTCTATGGATGAAACAAACTTTGACATATATACAGGTTGAGTATGATGAGCCCATTCCAATAAATTATGATAATACAAGTGCCATCGATATCTCAAAGAACCCGATGATGCACTCCAAGAACAAGAAAATTCCAATAAAGTATCACTTTCTACGGGAACATGTTGTAGAGAAGAACACCATAGTTGAATATGTGGGCACACAAGAACAAGTGGCAAACATCTTTACAAAACAACTTCCAAGGGAAGCCTTTGAGTATTTTTGCCAGAGACTCAGAGTAATTTCTACTCCAAAATGAATGCTTTTGAATGCTTATCTTATATGTCTTAGATTTACATGAGGAAGCACCATAAAGAGGAAAGTTTAGTTTGGGGGATCAGTTTGAGGAAGAGTTCAATCAGGGGGAGTATCCCCAAAGATATTTCAGTTTGGGGGATCAGGCCCGGATGGAAAGATACCTTTTCCATTGATGATAAAGGGGGAGAGATTTATCAGATGCATGATAAAAATGCTTGGAGAGAGAGAACAAAGGCATGCAAATAGGGGGATAATCCCAAGGAGAGTTAAGTCAAGAGGAGCAACACCAAAGGGAGATGCCCTTTTCCATTGATGTCAAAGGGGGAGAGATAGAAACATTGATGAGGAGTATAAGCATGAATGTTATCATGACTAAGTGTTGCCATCAATGTTGGTGTTTCCATCAATGCCAAAGGGGGATATTGTCAGTCAGTTGGCTTACATTGATGGACAATTGGTATGGATTTTTTGTTGTCATTGATTTCAACCATTGGAGAGTGATATTGTATATTGATGTCAACCCTTGGATAAAGTCTAGTAGATAATTTCAGTAGCACAAATGTTTGGGTAATGGACCCAAGTTTGTTTGATGTATAATGGTATGATTTTTAATATATTTTAAGGTAAGACTATTTTATAGGGGTATTACATGTCATTCCATTTCCAGTGGTATGTGGAACGTCACATAACTCCTCACGGTTAGAGAGTTATGGCCATGTAAAGTTGGAGAACCCAGGTTTCGGTAATGGACCTAAGTTTGTTTGATGGATAATAATATGAGTTTTGATATAGTTTTAGGTAAGAATATTATAGATGGATAGTACATGTGATTCCATTTTCGATGGTATGTGGAACATCACATAACTCCTCACGGTTAGATATTTATGGCCATGTGAGGTTAGAGAACCCTCATGAGTCATCTAGAAGTGATCCAGATTTGGATCCAGGAGCTTGATGGGGCTCATAAAGGCCTAAAAATAAAAGTTCTCGGAATGGATTCAAAATATACATGTGCATAGGCCTCATTTATACGAATCCAACACAACTTGAACGGGCTCAAACGAACGTCATATGCTCCATATATGGCGATCTGTTAATTTGGCCAAACATGCAAAAAGTGATGACTTTACAGTTCGTACAGTGCCATGTGGTAGCTGACTGTACAGGCCATACGACCGTACAAATGACGTGAAAGGCACAGTTGGAATCTGAATGTACAGTGACTGAGCATACGATCTGGCATGTGGCAGGGTGACTGGGCGTACAGACTGCTGACGTGGACATACAAGTGGGACAATCAGGGAGTGACATGTGTCACCCTTGTAGTGGTGACACATGGCATGTCTGTACGGATGATGTGGTAGGTCCGTACAATCTGTAAGACACGTGGTGCTTGCATGGTAGGTACAGGTGGTCGATAGGTGGAACATTCAGTGTTCAACACGTGGCATGTTTTCAACAAATGGCATGGTGCCATGTGGCCCAGACATGGGCTACCACATGGCACCCATGGATTGGTTCGTTGGTGGAAAATGTTTTTGACACAATGAGATTTGATCCTGCGACCTCGGCATGGCCGAGTGGTTTGGCATAGGCTGGGCTACCAACCTGCCTACCAGAGTCACTTAGCATCTATAACACCCAAATTATATTTAAGATTGATAATGTGCTATGTCTGGGTGGAAAAGGGCTGGGGCCTAGCCCCAACCCTCGACTATATGACTAATGTATGGTGACCACAACCTTGGCTATGTTTTGTTAGGCGTGGATGGAGAGTTATCCCTTGATCGCAGGGGTAAATTCCATATGACTCGACCTCATTCATGTTAGCGCATATTTAGTGGGGTTAGCCCCAGTCGGTCGGGCTAGCCCATCGACCAGAGGCTAAACCATGGTCTACATTTCGGGGAGCTTTAACCACTGTTTAGCATCTGGAGCAGTAAACACCATGCCACATGGACTTCAATGCGACTGGGAGATAAGGGCTAGGGGGCCACCACATGGGTGCTTGGCCACATGGAGCGCGTTAATACAACCAAGAGCCAACAAAAGGGGAATGCACCCTATTCATATGCATTTTTGGGTTTTAAAACTTTAATATAGTGATTTTATATTGATTTTGGAGCGGTTTTGGAGATGTTTGGTCAATATTGGGGATATTGGGCACTTTTTGAGGCCAAATATTGGGGGGAAGTTGGGAGATGGTTACCAACTTCATATCTATATAAACCAGGGCTTCTTGAAGCCATGGGAGGAGATTCAGAGCAGGTTTATGAATAATATTTTCCAAGCCAAAGCCATTTTTATGCAAGGAAGCTATTGAGGAGCGCACATTTACGGGCCATTTATGGGAGCTTCGGTCATCCGATTTGAGTGTCGTTTCTTTTGCTAGGTTCTAGAGATCTAGTAGAACAAGACCAGATCAATTTGTAACCTTTTTGGAACTACTGATATGTACTGTTAAATCTTTGAACATAAATAAGAAAGCCTCACCCACTGAGATAAAGGCCTGGAGACGTAGGCAAGATTGTCGAACTCTGTTATCACATTGGTGTTTATGGTTTTGTAATATACCAGATATAAAATGTATGCAGAACAAAAATAAAATGCTAGTAATGGTAGAATAACAACAATATAACCAGAACATTCACCATAGTAACACTGAAATGATATAAGAATAACAACAGAAATAACACTTTGAATCTGAAAGCAATGTTCACGGGCCTCTTCGAGGGAGAAACCTCCAGTTGAGTAGAGCTCTATTAAAATAATATCCAAGCTAGGGTTCTCATACCCTCAACTCCTATTTATACTAAAAAGAAGCATCTAGAGGAAGATCCTTCTAGAAGCGGAGGCTTCTATTAGGTCTTCTTACATCCACCTTATTCTATTTTATTGAAAGGCCTTATTAATATTGACCTTTATTACATCCGAATATGTTGTTCTACCTATGTGCGGGTTAGGATCCTAACATGTCCACCCCCTTAAAAACAACCTTGTCCTCAAGGCTTGAGATGAGGAAATTGCTGCAGAATGGTAGCTGGTTCCCAAGTGGCATCTGCTGGAGTTGTATCTTTCCATTGGACTAACACTTCCATGATGGTTCTCTGGCGACGCTCATGCTGGTCAAAAACTGCTTCTGGTTGTAGCCAAATGGATCCTTCTTCAGCTAACTCTGGAAGGTTGTTTTGAATTTGGCACTTAGCTCCAATTACCTTCTTTAAGCATGAAACATGAAAAACAGGATGTAGCTTTGAATGGTTGGGAAAAGCTAACTGATAGGCGACTTGTCCCACATGCTTGAGCACAATATAAGGACCATAAAATTCGGGTGCTAGCTTCTGACAATGCTCGACCTTGAGGGAAGTTTTCTTGTAAGGTTGCAGTCGAAGAAACACCTGATCCCCTTCTACAAATTGACGTTCAGAGTGACCTTGATTTGCTTGTTGCTTCATGCAATTCTCTGCCATGACCAAATTCTCTTTGAGGGTATGGAGAATAGCCTATTGAGCTGTAAGTGTTAGGTAAACCTCCTGGACCTTCGAGGCACCTGGTAAGTATAAGAGAACTGAAGGTGGATTCTGTCCATATACCTCTTCAGAAGGAGTCATGCATGTAGCTGTATGGTATGATGTGTTGTACCACCATTCAACTAGGGGTAACCATTGAGCCCACTGATTTTTCTTTTCCGAGGAAAAAAACCTCAAATATGTTTCCAAACACTTGTTGACAACTTCCTTTTGGCCATCAGTCTGGGGATGATAAGTTGTGCTGAGATGCAATTCTGTGCCTTGTATCTTGAATAGTTCTTGCCAAAAATTGCTTGTGAAAGTTGGGTCGCGATCATAAACAATAGAGTGCGGCATACCATGAATATTGAAGACCTGATCCATGAAAATTCGAGCCGTGGATGCTTTAAATGGGTGTTGAAGGGTGAAGAAATGAGCATACTTGGAAAGGAGATAAAAAACCACCATGATGATGGATTTATTTCCCGATTTGGGTAAGCTGGTAATAAAATCCATAGAGATATCCTTCCAAATAGCAGGTGGAATCAGGAGCGATTGTAGTGTGCCCGATGATTTGACTGTTTCTCCCTTGTTGCATTGACACACGTCACATTCAGCTACAAAATTATGAACGTCCTGTTTCATACCATCCCAGAAAAAGGAACGTTTGACCCGGTCATAGGTTTTGGTGAACCCGGAGTGCCCTGCTGTGGGTGTAGCATGAAGCTCAGAAAGTACCGTGGATTTAAGATTTGATTGTTTACTTAAATACAAATGGCCTTTGTATCGAGTTTCCTCATGGAGCCAAGAGTACCCTGGGGAAGCTAGAGCATTGGACTGCAATTGCTGGATCAATTGCGAACTTTTGGGATCTTGTATCCATTCCTGGTGAATGGATTGGAGCCAATCTGGTACAATGAATGAAAGAGAAAAAAGGGATCCTTCATCTTCATATTTTTGGGAAAGTGCATCCACAACCACATTGTCTTTTCCTTTCTTATAAATGATTTCATAATCATATCCAAAGAGTTTAGTCACTCATTTTTGTTGTTCTGGGGAGGAAATGCGTTGTTTTAGAAAATACTTGAGGATTTGATGGTCTGTCTTAATTTGGAACCGTTGCCCCAATAGATAAGGACGCCATAGATCCACGACATGCAAAATAGCCAACATTTCCTTTTCATAGATGGATTTTCCCAGATTTCTTTCAGATAGTTTCTTGCTGGTAAAGGCTAAAGGTCGACCCTCTTGCATAAGGACAACACCAATTCCTTTCCCTGAGGCATCACATTCCAACACAAAGATCTTTGTGAAATCGGGAAGGGCGAGGAATGGAGTGGTGCACATGGCCATATTCAAGGTTTGAAAAGCTTGAGCAACAGCTGGAGTCCAAGTGAAAGAGTTCTTTTAGAGGAGAGTAGTGAGAGGTGTTGCAATCTTCCCATAATTCTTAACAAACTTGCGATAATACCCTGTTAATCCTAGAAATCCACGCAATCTCTTAAGAGTCTTTGGGTGAGGCCAGTATTGCATAGCTTCAATCTTTTTAGGATCCACCTTGACACCATCTTTGCCAACCATATGACCCAAGTATTCTACTTCTGAGGTGCCAAAAGCACATTTAGATTGTTTCAGGAAAAGTTGGTGCTGAGAGAGTA
>JASDQU010331462.1:0-12167 GCA_032191745.1 Picea mariana | reverse complement strand
TCTCTTTTGGGTTCATTCTTAAGCTAGAAAGCTCCATAACTAGAACTTCTAGAGACTTATCGTCTCCAAACTTCTCAAGAAAGCAGGATTCGAACTTCTCCCAAGACACGATGGTATGGGGTTGCTGGGAAAAGTACCAGGTAGAGGCATTTCCCTCGAAAGTATAGGGGAACAACCTAAATACTATGTCTTCATGCTCGACATTACAGAGTCTAATGGCTAACATAAAATTTTTAATGTGATCTTCAGCGATCTGTTTAGAGTCAGGGTCAAACTTGGGAAGCCACTTCTCCGGGTGTTTGGGTAAGGGATGCTGAGGCCCGGGTATGGCTACTGCATCCTGGTCGAGCCAAGGTCTGGCAAAATTTTTCTGGTTAGCCATTGGTGTAGGCGGTGTGGAAGGATGAGAAGGGGAACTGCCTTCGCCAGAAGAGTCTTCTCCAGAAGAAGAAGGAGATGATGGAGGTGGTGAGGGTGGTATTCCAGATCCCCCTTTAGCAGGAGTGAGGATTGGATCTGTAGGGTTTAAAGTGAGGTTAGTACCTCCAAGTTGTTCTCTGATATCAGAGAAATCTAAAGGTTGGTCTAAAGGCCGATTTGGTTGCCTTAAATGGGCGAAGGCACTACGTGTTCTTAAAAGAGATTGGCGAACAATCTCTTGTACATCACCACCTGTAGGATTTGGGGTTGTTGGTTCAATTGTGATCTGTAGATCATCGTTTGATGTGGTTGTTGTTTGAGGGGAAATGTTGTTGTTTGAATGACTTCTTGTCACTATAGGTGAGCGGTTGGGTGGTGGAGGAGTCTTACGATCGCCTCATGCCATTAATAAATTTCAGGCCCTCCTCCTAGTGCCATTTGTTGACGGGCGAAAATGAACGCTCGTCAACTAGAGAAGTGGATCCGGTCCGGGGTTGTCTAAATAACCCAAGCCGTTTGGGATGATCCACTCCGACGGGTTTAGCGGCTCCATTGGCCGATCTAAGTCCTAGGAAAACAAAAGAAAAACTAAGCTAAGAAACTAATCTAAGTAAAAAAAAACTAACTATAGCAAACTATATACAATTCTAAAATATATATACAGTTCACTAACTAATATTACAAAACAATAATTCTATGAAATTAAAAGTTAAGCTATCAACAGAATTGAAATATATGTACAATATTCACAAATTACAAATTTTGATCTAAATTTGCAAAAATCATTGGAAAAATGTCTTATGACAGTGAAACCATTATTTTTTATTTTTTATATCTTTTCTGTGAAAGAAGAGAAATGAAAACTAACTAAGCTGAGCAATTAAAATAATAATCCTAACTGTAAATCTGAACTATAGAGATGAGCAGTGAGAAGCGTTCAGATTACAAGAAAATTATATATTAACTAAACTAATTAAATAACACTAACAGACTAACCTGTAGTAATGCTTTCCAATTTGTCCCGTGTGCAGTATCCGATTCAGTTGGTCGATGGGGGAAACCCGCACGCAATTTTCCACAAGCTTCTCGTAAACAAGGAAGCAGCAGTGCTCTTTGAATATGAATGACAGGACAAACAAGACATAAAAAACGACAGCAAACTTATAATTTACAAATCATCGCAGTTAGATAAATCCCTGTGCAAAGATTTGTACAGAACAGTTCAATTAACGAAGAAGATAAACCTTTATTTGTTGAATTGAGACAAAGTAATTGTTGTACTAAAACTGAGATACATAAGACATGGACAGAATTTAAATCACAACGCATTAACCTGTAACAAGTCTTGATATCTAAAGTATTCAATGACTTAATCACAAATTAAAATGCACAAAACTTGAACGAAAGTACGATAAATTGAAAGCTAAAGCTGTTACAAAAGATCCACTTCCATTCGAGTCTGTATCATCATAAATCCATAGTCTTTGTTCTCCCAACAGTGGTGGGTTCATTACAAAAATTAATGAGTATATAAAGGCCACAGGGTAAAACATCCCTATGGGAATTATCAAAAATTGTTTACAAAAAATATGGGAACAATCTCCCAAGTCTCTATTTCAGCCTATGACTAACAACTTAAAACAAAACTATATCACAAAAAGGATGTTCTAAACTGCCACAGCATGTCCAATTGGTCATTGAAATTCGTAGGTACCTGTAGGTGGAAAAGAATACACAAGTTTAGATAATGTTTTATTGGTAAAATTAACAAAAATCTAAATTTTAAGACTAGCTACATAATCTCACCATTATGTAGCTGGTCTTATTTGCAAACAAAACCATTTTAAATCAATCCAAATGATAACAGAAATATATTCGACCTATTAAACCAATATTTAATTACTAATTGAAAACAAAGCAAATCATTCATGCCAAAACAAACGAAAACTTTTATGCCAATTTGAAACAAACAAAATTGTGGTCAATTAACCGAATTATAACAGGGATATGTATGATCTGTCAAACAACTTTTATTACCAATTCGAAGCAGACAGAATCGTCTTGATAATTCAAAAACAACCAAATCATATTAAATCGAAACAGGACTGAATTCGATATAGCAAACCAATCTTTGATACGAATTTAATATAGACGCAATATATCAATCCAACGCTTAACAGAATCATTTTTAAATCCAAAACTAACAGAGTAGTTTTTTCGAATCAATAGATTACATTCTATTTATCAAACCAATCTTTGATATTAATGCATCATGTACACAAAAGACTATGCTAATTCAAACACACAGAAATCGTTTCAAAATCAAACCAAACAAAACTGAATCGAACTGATCTCAGAGCCGACACAATCGTTACACTAATTTAAGAGCAATAAAATCGTAGTAAATCAATTCAATCAAAACATAGCAATATTCAATTTTGGAAAACAAATCTTCAATGCAAATAGAACGAAATATTTTATACTAATTCAAATAAAAACGAAATCATTCGTGGAAATTCGAAGTAAAAAGAAAGGTTTCTGAGTCTATTAAAACAAACATAACTAATCGGCTATGCTAGTTCAAACCAAATCATACAAAATCGATGTGGAAATACATACCTGGGTTCTAGGAAAACAATTCGATCAGGATAACTTTGAATTGACAAAGGCCGTTGCTGACTCAACATTTCTGAAGACAATTGAACCGGTGGTCTTTTGCTTCTTCTCATTGGCTTGTAGCCTGTCGCTCTCCTTTGACAACACAGTAACTCATTCCTCTAATGATTTAATCTTAGATTGCAACAGGGGAACATCCGTGTAATAACGTTCAAGTCAGGAATTGCATTGAGTACACGGTGGTTGATCGGGCCTTGACATTACAGGTGAGGGTTCTTTCAAGTTACCAGGGGTTTCACTATAAAGCTTAATTCCCGAGTAGTTAGGGTCATTCTTGAGGCACGGAGGTAAGTTGGAAACATAGTCATAGGGTTCCACAGAGCAGAGGCCATGAGAGTAAGGGTATTCCTCGGCTAGGAAACGTTCAATCTCAGAGTCCGAGTCCTCGCTCAAAACAATGGGCTTTTGGTCAAAGTTTGGTTTGGGCTTGTTCCGAGCACATCTGGATATCCATCATGCATTCTTCTTTCCCCTACTATTGACACCAGTATCACCTTTGCCTTTCTTCCTTACAGGCCTTTTGATGGTCTTAGTATTGTCTTTAGCACACGGGTCGGCCATGGTATCGGGTAGGTCAATGTTGGGGAAGTTCGAGGGTTTGACAGGGGGTAGAAGGGTAGGAGGTGACACAGCAGGCCCAACCAGGGTTTCAGCGACCACGATCTTATCCACCTGAACACACTCGGGGGTGGAAAAGCCATTCCTTGATAGGAAGGCTTGCCAATAGTCACCACTAAGATTCAAATGATGAACGATAATGACTTTGATCAAGCAGTGATGGAAAATGTTTCTATCATCCTTCTCACACTTAAATCGTTTGGACATTTTGTAAAGACTCCGTAGGAGATAGTGCGGCATATTCAGAGGGTAGTCTATAAAATTCATCAGCAACCGAAGGTGATAAAGAAATACTAACCCATAACGATCTTCGCAGGTTACGAATTGTTTAACAATTTCTAATAGATCATGCCATCTGGTCTTGAGGGCAGTGACAGGCATGCCTCTGTCACAACTAACAATCTTTCTTGATGTGAATAGGAGCAGCCACGGCACCTCATCCACTTTAGAGTTCTTAAACCACCTATGTCCTTTAGCTGGTAAGCCTGTAGCTGATCCGAGGAATTCCTAATTTAGCTCGAGTTGTATATCTCCGACCTTAGCCCTGCATCCGTCGAAGGTGAGGGCAAACTGTTGGGCGATCGAAAGGTTGAAACCCTCAAACTTTTGGATAAAAACTAGCCAGCCACTATTCTCTAGGTCTTTGCGAGCATTGTCGAATAGCAGGAGTGTTTGGTTGCCATTAGGTTCTATGCGCACCACAGGTGCCATAGGAGAGAGCATGCAGTGAGTCGGGTAAAGGGACAAGGGTTTGGACAGGACATACGCAGGATTGAAAGTTCAGGGATTTCCCCAAAACCAACAGAGGCAACCCGGGATAGAAGGCAGGCATTAATGCCTAAGTGTGCGAGGGTGGTGGAACAAAACAGTCCATGCAGAACATTCATATCGAATGTACAATTGATGGCGTTATGGTGATTTATTATTGGTGTGTGTTAAAAGTAATGCGAATAAAACAACCATTGAAAACTATGATGAGTCGACCTAAATATTTTCACAACAATAGTGTTTGCATGATTTAAAACCAAAACAATGTTTCGAATATAGCACCAAGGATTCAATCATAAATCGTATGCTTTGTATGAAACCATTGCACTGAGGATCTAATCACAATGTCAATGCGTTGTTATGAGACCATTGAATTCGATCACAAACAATAGAACATCAAACCACCATTGTATCAAGGACTCAATGACAGTCATTATAATATCATCACAATCTTATAAAAGTGAAATCATATCAACACAAAAAAAGACAAATGAGTAAAGGTTTTGGTGTCTTGCCTACTGTGTGACCATTATTGAATTAGAAGTGCAATGAACACATAGACAAGAGTTACCATAGTAATCCAGTGACGATTTTAATGCTATTGACACGACTTCGAACCAAGGTTTTCACGCTTTCAGTCGTGAAAATGAAAACAAAAGGCAGGTGTGCAAATAAGCAAAAGATTGCGATGAGAATCAAGGGTTCCAAAACACTTGTGTAGGCAGCTTATAAAGATAGGATAAAAATGTGAAATGGTTGCCAACATGACCTCAATCATGTGGGATGAAGACAAACATTTTTTCACAAATTAAAAGACGTTCTTCAGGTTGATAGTCACTCTAGTTCCTACTTATCATACTCAATCTATCTACCTCACACATGTTTGAGGTAGCATGGATGAGAGGTAATGAAGGCTCAAGTTCAATTTACTCTGAGCAAGGTGGGGCAGTGGCTAGTTAGACCTCAATCCCATGGGATGAAGACGAACATTTTTTTTACAAATTCAATGACATTCTTCAAGTTGGTAGTCGCTCTAGTTCCTACTCTATTTATTCTTCTATTAAGTTTACATAGTTCCCAGAAGTTTGTTGCTAGAATCACTGTTCTTTCTAGTTATAATTATGATGTTTTTCAATTTGAATTTTTGAGGGATAGAGCTCTAGGTGCAAATATTTGGTATTTTCTCTTTGGATTTGCTCTCTAAATACAAGTAGCACTGCATTGCACAAATTGCCAAATTATGAGCATGTTGATGCAATTTAAACAACAACTAGACATCCTTTAGACAAAGTGAAATATCTCAAAAACTATGGTGGAGAATCTAAACATGGAAGCAAATTTAATGGCCTTTAATTAGAGAATGTCAGAACAAGGTGAAAACAAGGATGAGTATATAGTGATACAAATGATAGAAGCTATGGACATTGGAGAACAAGAGCCATCATGCATTGATACATGTACTTAGGAGGCAACAAGTCATCACGCATTCATTTAGATTATGTTTTTTAAAGTAATCAATATCTTAGGTATGTTTTATAGGATATATTGTAGTAGAAAAATCTAGGAAATTTTGCCAAAGGACTTCAGTAAGCTTTGAAATTTGTTTTGGATATGTGAAAACAACATGAATCATGAAGGCACTATGTATGTTTAATCAGTGTTGTTAGCTTCACTACAACCATTTTTGATAATATAATTTATCCAATTTCTATTAAAAAAATAAAATAAATATCACACACATAGTGATTATATAAATGTTTAACAATTAAATATTATAAATATATTATCATTAGAAATAAAATTCATCTTACTTTTTATTATAAAATTTCAAAAACTAAATATGTGGGGTGAGATAGGTGTGAGGGGGTGATCATAGACCCCAAAGGAACAATAGGAAAAAACTTTGCATGGGAACTTGGTATCTTTCCTAACAATCAAGTAGAAGCATTTGCACTACTACAATGGTTGAGAATAACGAAGTATTGAGCATTCAATCTTTGATTTTGGTTGGTGATTCAAAGACAATTATAAGTTATATGATTCTAAATTTCAGTCCACTTGCTGACTCGTTAGCATATATTTTAGCTAGTGCTAAATAAAAATCCAATAATTTCCACAAAATCACATTCGATCATGTGTTGCGGGAACATAATTCTAAAGCCAGACAATTTGTAATATGGCCTCATCCTTAAAAATGGGGGTTCTTAATGTCAATGGTGTTATTAATTACCTTCCAATCCTTTAATTCATGAGTACAACAATACATAGCATTCAATTAATCATTCACATGTCTCACACCATCTGGCTTCAATCTAACTGTGGGCCAAATTATATGACAAGAAATTCACTCCCCCATTGCATGCCTCGAGTTATGGTTTCGCATGGCTTTGAATCCTTGGTCAAATATTTACTTGATCGGCGTGGGAGTAAATAAATTTTAATGGGAACCCACCTATGTGAAGTTTGGAAAGAATTGCAATGAGGTCTTGTAAGGAACCTTGTGCTTTGGACAATAATTGTAGTTGTTTCTCTATTTCTACCTATGTTTAGTCTACAAGGGAGTTCTCCCCACTAAGATAACTATGTGCAAGTAGGTTGCTTGAAGTTATAGGTTAATTTTAGTATGTATTTTAGTAGGTGACCAACACTCTCATTTAGTGGCCAATCCTCATGCCTTCAACATCCATTCTATATATTCACATCAATACTCTATTGATTTGGAGTGATGGAACATCTAGGATAACTTGGGTGTGGAATGTGTAGCATCGAATTTGGAAATTGGGCAGTTTCAAGAAGTTGAATATAGTTGGGGACTCTAGACTTGGTGCAACCTCCATGGACTTCAAAGAGCTACAGGAGATTAGAAGAAGCCTCAAAAGTCATGAGGAACAAATTCAATGCAATAGGTCATCAATATACTTTGTCACATCTAAAGTCCATGAGAATGACCACTGGGGTAATTCTCAAATTGTAGTGATCATGAACACTCTTGCGGAACAAAAGAAAAAGTTTGAAATCCTTGAAGAAAAATTTAATCTTCTTAAGAAAATGGTGATAAACTCGAGCAAGGTAGACCAATTAGGAGAATCTAATTAGAGACTATCAGTCAACTCAAACTGGGTGGAACTTAAGGAAAATGAAATTCTGTATCAATTTGTTGATCATATGGACATAGCGAAGCATGACTCTCCCTCTTGGAATGTCGATTAGGAAAAAACTACTAGTCTACATGCCTTTTGCTAAATACAATGTTTTATAATTTTCTTAGAATATTAGTCATATATTATTTAATATATAGTGTTAAGGAATGATAGGGAATTTTATATAATGATATAGATAGACTATGTTGGCAATGTGGTATGTAACATCCCCATTTTTAATCCACGGATTAACGATATGTAATGTAATTATGATGTATGACCACGATCCCAACTATTTAATTTTCCACAAGAAAGGGAAGGGTCTCAGAGGGGATCGGTCTAAGAGGGTGTCTAAGGGGGAATTACCCATGTCTATTAATCTAAACCTACTTTCTACAATTATCATTCTGTATAAATCTTCTATTTTTTCTCTTGTGTGTATCAAATCCCAATCATTAAAAACATGTAATAGGGTGGGTGTGAAAAGTCACATCCCATAGTTATGAGAGCATGGGGTATGAGTACAATCAACATCGGGGAGTGGGAGAGTCAACTTGCATGGGGGAAAGGGAAATTTGTATGGGAAAAGCAATATTTTTTTACATATAGTTTTTGGGGCATCAAGGGAGAACAAAGTATTGGAGATTGGAGGCAGCCATAGTGGGCATGTGTGGTAGTTGTTTGGAGCTGCAAATGCACGAAGAAGCAGGTTGTTAGGATTGTAGAGTGATATTTTAGGAGATAAATTACCCTACAACAACGATCTTGTTATTGTGGGTTTTGCTTACAGCCGACATCCCTGGAGTCCACAGAAAGAGAGATTCATGGCCAACATGTGTTAGAGCTCCAAAGGAAAGTGGGAAGGCCTAAGGGATTGTGTACAGTGAAGGGGGATCCCATTCCTATGGTTGTGTAGGCTGAGGGGAAGAGAGTTGGGGGATTGGGATAGATGTAGGAGAATTAGCTTGTTGTGGGTTGTGTTGGGTTGTGAGTGGATAGTAGAGAGACACCCCTTTCTTGTAGATATGTAACCCCATATCGAGGGTGATTTTCTACTGAGATTTGGAGCAACAAATCTATGGGTTTCTATCCCATGTAGTCAACTGCATATTTGGTTTAAAAGATAAGTGTTTGTCTATGTTACACTGTTCATATTTCTAGTTTTTATTTGTTATGTGTATACTCTATTATTGACTAAATTATATGTTGTTGTGTTTCATATAAATGGTTGCATTCATAATGTTGTTAATGCATGTTAAATCCTCAATGCATTGCATTTTATCGTGGAATTCATTTGTTGTGTATTCTATGAGTTTTAAGCAATGTGCATGTTGATGTGGGAATGATAATGGAATTGCATTCATGTCTTTATAATGTTGTTAGATGCATGCGTTTTTTAGCATGTTGCACTTCATTAATTTTAATGGTATCAAAAAACTTTAAAATTGTTGAGTTTAGTAGTGGGAGACACTACATAGTGGTATCATAGCTTTTGGTTCAACACTGGACCAATATGGGCCAAGGACCAATGCGAATTTGGAAAATTCATTGTTACAGATTTGATCTATGATAGATTTGGGGAAAATTGTGAAAACTGGAGTGAAATCCCCAATTATTTTAGCAAAATCAGGTTGAATTTGCACTAATAATGGTTGAAGATATGATCAATGGTATTGATATGCAAATTGAAGAGTTAAAAATTGGATTGGGAGGCTGACTTCCATGTTTTCATGGTGACTGTGAAGTGGGAGAATCAACAACCCAGATCACTTGAATATTAAAAATCATTGACCAAGATTCATTTTCAGGTTTGGATAAGTCCGATGAAATTTTGGAGTAGTTTGGTGAATCGACGACCGAGATTGCCTTCGAGCTCGAGATCAATGGTCCAGATTCATCCTATATTTGGAGCTCATCAGAGTCAGTGAAATTCATGAACAAGTTTAGTTTGCCGAAAAATAATTGTCTATCACCTATGGAGTGATCGAGGTTCAGTGAAATTTCTGGACAATTTTATCTTACAAAGGAAATCATCAATTGTCGATGGAGTTTTCAGGCTTCGACAAAATTCATGAGAAAATTTAGTTCGCCAAAGAAAATCACATATCACCGATGAAGGAAAAAGAGGAGGATGACGGGTCGAGTCAAAAGATGACAAGTGGAAATCATCCATGTGTCATGCCACATTAGCTAGGTTTCCATGTCAGCATCCATGTGTCATGCCACGACAACCAAGTTGTTGGATCATCTTCCACGTGTCATGCCATTTCAGTCAAGGAAACGTCGACTGTAAATTGTTGATAATTAGAGTTCAGAAAACTAGGTGAAGTCTTGCAAGTCATTTTGTCAAAGAAAATCGTTAATCATCAATCAAGTTTTAGATTTCAGTGATGTTTGAAAATCTTGGGGAATGGATTATCCAAATTGCATTTGATTTGGAAATCAACGGTTGAGATTCATCCACGAGATTGGAAAATTTTAGCAGATCGATGAATGAGATTACTTTTGATTTTGATATTAGCAGCTCAGATTCATTATAATTTTGGTTTTTGGGTTCAGCCCCCGGGGGGCAGCTCAATTGGCAAGTGTCGTGAATATAGCGTGTTATGTACGATGAGGTTTCAAGTTCAAATCCCCCCGNTCATTGATGATAGGGGTTCGGCCGAATTCAACAAACGTAGCCTTTTCGTAATGCAAAGAAATAGATTGATCATCAATGCAAAGAAATAAGTGGATCGTTGATGAAGTGAAGGGAGGATGATGACATAGAAAAATCAAGGGATGACAGGTGGACATCAACAACCATGTGCCATGTAATGTCATCCTGATTTCCATGTCAGCAAAAATAGACATTTTACAAAAAAAAGTTTGGAGCCAAAAAATTGTTTTTCCATAACAAGAGTGTTTCAACTCAGAATCAAATGAAATTTTAGGGGTGTGTTCATAGTGATGAGAGGTACAATAATTATGGTGAGGGACACTGACTATTGTTGCTTAAATTTTATGAAAAACGTCAATTAATGGTTTTTAAAGATTTGGGTCTTGCTTAGCAATTGAGACCCAGATGAATGTGAAGTTTTTACAGGGATTCCAAAAAGAAAGCATGAAATCCATTTGGGACATTGGAAAAATGAAAAAAAGGTTGGTGTGGGGATACTAAAATAGTGGAAAATCCATTATTTCCGAACATGTTTCAAGGATTTTTGAAAACTTTAGAGGAGAAAAAGGGATCCCGGATCACCAATGCAGAAAATTTTATTTATTTGACATTTTACCTACACATTAATCCGAAAAAACGTTGTCTTGAGGCAATTTTTCTGAGTTTTGATTCATTTGGGAGATAACCAATTTTGTCTAAAAAATCCAAGTTTGGAGAAAGTGCAAAAGCACAAAGTTGTCAATTCCAAATTTATACATAATTTGAATAGAGTATCGGATTCCAAATATGAGAGTTAATTTGTGTTCAAAATCATAAATGATATTGGCACTTTATATAACATATTTATGATTCCTGAGTGGTTTTATTCTACAACTACAAGAAAATGGTCTCTCAGAAAAATGGCGGTAGTGAAAACAGAGCACAAATGAGTAGAAATGCAAACTTTAAAAGGTTGTAGCTTCTAAATCAAAACTCAGAATGAGGCATGAGTACAGTCATTGAAAATATAATTCATGGGAGAATGTACCTAAGCAATTGGAATTAGATTCCAATTCATCCATACCTTTCACAAATTTAGTTGAAGCATGACATGTAATCTAATTTATGAAATATTTTACATTATGCATAATTCTAACAACAATTGTTGCATGCACAATTCTTACTGAATTAGAGGTACAAGAAAGTATGTTTGGTTCCTATATGAGTACTAGAGATATGGAGGATGCCCAAGAGTCCTATAACCACAAGGAGGAGGTCATAGGTTTACATGTTAACATGATAAATGTAGAGACCAAGTCCAATGGACATAGAGGCAGAGTTGAGCTAGTGGAGTTGGTTGAGAGTATGAGAATCTTGCAGAAAGAAGTGCAGAGCTATAGGGAAGAAAATTAAAGGATGATAAGAGTTTAGGAGGAGATGCTACAAAGTTTGAATATGTTGCAAAAATAAGTCAATAAAGATTCTAGCACAGAACAAACAACTAGTGCAAGGGAAGTATAAGTATCCAGATCTCATTATAGGACGAATAATCATAGGAGATCCAGACAATCAAGGAGTATTAGTAGACATTGTCATCACTAATCAGGACACTAGACCAAAAGATCACATGCACATTCAAGTTTAGAGATCATCCCAAGTGTGTCCTCTAGTCGAAGATAAAGGAGGTCTAAAGTAGATGATTTGCAAAGAGAGATTAGGAAGACCAAGCCTGCTAATTTTGATGGTGATCCTAAGAAATATAAAAATGTAGAAGCATGGTTGTTGGGAATGAGGAAATATTTCCAATTGCACAATTATTCATCAAATGTAGAAGCCAAGATTGTAACCTATCGTCTTCAAGGAAAATCATATATGTGGTGGGATCAACTCAAGCAGTTTAAGCACAT
>JASDQU010331461.1:0-10881 GCA_032191745.1 Picea mariana | reverse complement strand
CATGAAAGATCCCATAGTACATGCACTCACCATGCATGATGGAAAAGGGTCATCGAAAATGAACGGGAAGGAGAGATATTGCAAACCCTTTAATGATTCTTCACGTTCCAAAGACTCTTCAAATTCCAATAAAAAGAAGAAGGGAAAGTAGTGCACTTACTGCAATAAAGAGAATAAAAAAGAATCCATGTGCATGAAGAAATAAACCGATCTTATGCCGTAGACACTTCAGTAGAACAACCTTGGAAACTTCATTCCAGAGGGAGTCAAGTAGCAGAAGGAAGAAGATCCTTCTCTGAAAAAAGGTAATCATCATGCTCTAGTTGCAATTAATTCCTCATCTGATTCATGGATTATAGATTCTGGTGCATTCCATCATATGACAGTGAAAGAGGAAGTTTTATCTCCTTTGAGTCCATGCTCAAGACCCCCTATTCTAATGGCGGATGATACTCCAGTAGCAGTAGCAGGAGAAGGGAGAGTGGTACTCCACAATGGAAGTTTTGAGAATGTTCTACATGTTCCAAAGCTTTCTATGAATTTGATCTTAGTTTATCATATCACTTAGAAAGGTAAAAAGGTTGAATTTATATTAGATTTTGTTTCAGTAATTGACATGCATGACAATTCCATCATTGAAATTCGTGAGGTGGATCACAAGTCAAGGTTGTATAAATTCACTAAGTTTTCTGACGATGACTCATCTTTTCTACTTACACATAAGAAGATTACGTTGCATGCACCTCCAATGCAACATGCATATACTCTTGTCCTGCTATCAGTTTCAGACAATAGAGATGATTCCATACACTCAAGTTATGTACATGCAAATAATAAGGTAGTACATCCAGATAAGAACCCAGCACTGAAGCTTCARCAGATGCCAAAGAATGCACAGTTCTCACTTGAAGTAGCAGGCAACCTTGCAGAGAATCCATTGGATTTGAGGAGGACTCAATCTCAACCTGATGAYCCTTCTCATGTATTTTCAKCTTCAGAACCTGCGATGACCATGCATTGCTATATGGTTCAATATACTAATCAACATAACTACAATAAAGTTGTAGGAAATCCATTATGGAAAGAAACCATGCAGAAGGAGTATGAATCACTCCTACAAAACAAAACTTGGAATCTGGTTCCACTTCCACTAGAAAGGAATATTTTAAGGTGGAGATGGGTCCACAAGATCAAGAGGTACAAGGCCCAATAGGTTGCCAAACAAATTCATCAGATCCATCAAGATTTCTACATCTTCACAAAGACTTTCAGTGAGAAAAAGTTTTAGAATTTGTGGGATCATCTTGCAATGAAGAACACAATTGCCTAGCAGCTGTCATTTTCTTCTTTTGATACATTATCTTTGGAGGGGGGGTTTTGTTCCCAAGTGGCTTTCCCTCTTTCCTCACTTTTATTCAATGTTCATTCGTTGCATTGTACATGAGTACCTAAAATGGCCTAATAGCTGGGACTTATTTTTTACTCCATAGTGATCTTTAGGGGGGGTGTTGGAGAAATTTTTATTTTTCACACACTAGTTCAGTGGGAGTTAACTCACTATTTCTATTTTAGACTTTCTATTTTTACCATCACTGTTATCAATGCATGCATTCCTAAGGAAAGCTAACTGCTTGATTTATTTTCTTAATTATGGAATGTTTAACCCTATATATATGTGTATTCCACTCATTCATTGTATCATATTGATCATGATCTATGTATCAATCATCAACCTATTGGAGTAGTGTGAATATATTTACTCATTATTCCATATTGAATCTCTCTTCCTTTCATGATAATCTTTGTTTGTACTTTCTTTATCTAGATCTCCTATGCAGGTTCCCATGAAACACTAACAAGGTGCACAAGAAACATGCAATATGTTTCAAAACCTTTCCTTGATAATTAACCATTGACCATTATTTTCCTTGAATGTCAGCAAAATTTTTTTAGGTTCCATTCACATGGATCTAATGAATCAATCCCAACAAAAAACTTCATCGATGCATACATTAGGCATCCACCTCACCTAAAGTATATTTCTCTTATAAAGGCAATTATTTCATGTATGATTCTTGTCGGAAAAAAGACAAGAAAAATCAAGGGAATTGAATGTGATTGTTTGTGTCTTGACAGATTACTCTTCAATCCCATCCATGGATGAAATTTTCTACATTTATCTTTTTAGTACCAATATTATGGTGTACAAAACATTTCCATAATATCCCGACCAACATTAACCATTTTGATTGAGATATAGTTGAAAACTAGGATCAAATAAAATACTCATACATTGCCCGAAAGATTGATTGTAAAATAGAGGAACCATAAACAGTAGAAGGTAAATAAATGGTCAAATATGAAATACATACCCATCATCCCAATTGTTTAGATAAATGGGTAATCCTATCTCAACTACACGCTACCAACAACATCCAACTAATTCACCTTCACATGCTTGGTCGTCATGACTTTAAAAACAACCATAATAGGAATGATAAATCTATCCCCTTACACATGTAAGAGGAAGCCATACCAACAATAATCATGTTGTTCCAACCCCCCCCACCCCCCCAAAAAAATCATCCTCCTGAACCTGAGTCAAATTTCTCAACATTATCCTACATCATTTTACAAAAAAATTAAGCCACCCCTCGATTGAGAATGGTTTCCCAAGGAACTACAGGAACAAGTCTAAAGTATTACATAGTTGGTTGCGTTAAAAATGTACTCCATGAAACTACACAACACATGAACCCTCCATCAATGTCACTTTCTCCAATAAGTGTTGCATCCCTCGACATCAATGAAACACTTCAAATTCCTATAAATTAATTCAATCCTTTAGAACGTGAACCACTAGTAATCCTCCAACAAGAACTTAAGCATATTTGACACATTCTCATTAACGAGATGAATATTATTGGCCAAAACAATTTTCGTCCAAATAAATGATCACCTTCACAAAACATTCCCTCATAATAGAGTCACACCATTTGGACATTTCTCTATTTTACTCATCGAAGACCTTGGTTGATTTCCTCCTGTGTAAGACATTCCTTTGTATGTAGGAAAATCTCATGGAAACAAACTTCAATGAAGCTTGACATAGTTGTGACACTTGAAATTTCCTTCCAGTAATAAAGGGAAGATCCAACATAGGTCACTTTCATGAACATGCTTGAAAAAATGATAAATGTGGAGTCTATATTAAAATTTTGGAACCTTCACATGTATATGTAGGAAACTCTCATGGAAACAAACTTTGATGAAGCTTGACATAGTTGTGACACTTAAAATTGTCTTCCAGTAATAAAGGGAAAATTCAACATAGGTCGCTTTTATGAACATGCTTGAAAACATGATAAATGAAAATTCTATATTACAATATTGGAACCTTCACATGTCTATGACAGAATCCTTCCTATATCAAAGAGAAAAGAACATTCAAATATTCAAGACATGTATTCCCAACCAACAATTTAGATGAAATTCACAATAAAAAAAAATGAAATTATTAAACAACCGAGTGACACATAACAATGCATTATGCAACACAATCCAAGGTTTTGCATAATCTCAATAAGAAAAAATGGAGCTAAAAGTTACTTTACATTGGGAAAAAATTGATGTTAGAATCCAACTTATGGGTCGTGACTGGCCTTGTAAATAGATATCATACTTAGGTTATTACCATTTTATGAAATTTGTACTATAAGCCCTTGCAAATGCCAACATTTGTGGTTGCAAAATTAAAAAAATACATTTGTCCTCCATGGGATCCAAATAATCCAACATATGTAACAATTGCACTTGTTGAAAGGGTGGGATGCACACAAATTACACTTAAAATGGCGTGGTCTTTCTACACCCAAAGTTTTCAGTTCCGTTTTGCACACATGCACAAATAGAGTTGTTCATGCCTAAGGAAATGCATGAGGAATGAAAAAGAGTGCACACTAGAATGATTTTTGAGAGTGCACAATAGGATTAAAATATTATTKAATGTGTGACGCTCCTAGTTTTTATGTGCACTAGAAATCAAGAAGAAGCACTACACCATCAAGAAAATAATCATCAAAAAATCCTCTTGAATCATTACTGCAAATAAGACAAGGGATTGTGGATCTAACAATATATGAGTTGGCAAGGAAGTTGAGATTTCCATGATTTATAAAGGCTACATGGGCTATAGAAAGGTTCCTAAAGCATGCGAGGCATTTTTTCAGTTGAGCGAGTGGAGCATAGAATAAATATAAAGAGCTCCTCAGCAGAGAAAGCTATAAAAGGAGGCAGTGATATCCGAAATGGAGCTAGCCAGGTGTTTTAGAGGAGATTCATTGAGTCCTTATTATTGAGATCGCTCCGAGCCTAATGTAATATTTTAATGTCTTTGAATATAACTATGTTTATGTTATATGTATGAGTATTGGAGGGCTTGTTCACAACACAATTTGTTGTACTGTAGGGAATTTATATAAATGAATATATGAAGTCTTGTGGTTTTCATATATAGTCTACTTAATGTATGTCTTTGTATAATGGAATGAATTTTGTAATAAATACAAAATAGTTTTGATCTCTTCTTTGTTAATCATGCTTGAATTGGCTATATGTGTGTATTGTTTTAATTCTTAGTCCTAATAATTTGTCATATATGAGTCGCATGAATGCCAAACCCGATGAATATTTGTATGTTTAGCCGACATCCCTATCAMAATACCTTATGGTCTATGTGATCCTCATGGCATATCGGGTGAGACCTTGTTGAGGATTGATATGTTGATGCTCTGGGTTTTTTGTTGGACAACTTTGGATGAACCMTGGGTCCAAAATCTCCATCGTTATGAAGGATTCACATAAGAATGGAACAAAACGCCCAACAAATGGTTATGTTTTCAGGACCTGAAAGTCCTATTGTGAATGTTGAAGGCAAGAGATGAGGTGGCATCCATCTCAGGAGGAAATTAAAGACTAGATGATTGCGAAAGAGMATGAATTTTCCCTGTGAGAAACCTAGGGATTGAGGTTGAACGCCAATCGATGGAAACATATATATATCTACACTGATATGCATGAGATTTTCTTTGTTGAATTTCCTTGTTTATTGTTCGAATGGATAAAAAGGAAAATCATTGCCAATTCTATTGCGTGGTCTTTGGAAATAGTGATTTCAGATCAAGCCAAGCTTGAAGAATTGAAAGTGTTGGATAATAAGTGGATTCGGGCTATTGAATTTTGGTTTTCTTGAGTAAAACAAGACCAGATTGTTGAATTTTTTGTGAAATACAATGACTCTTTCAATGAGGCTAAAAGAAAGTTTGCAGAAGGTCCAAGATAGTGAATAACGGAATAAATTCCACTTTAGATCAAAATGTTGTTCGTAGACAAAGGGATGATGCGAACGAATCCTGATTGAATGGTTGAGTAAACTCCCCTAGCACTTGGGGGGCGTTTGCAAAGATGGGGAGAATTTAGAGAGAAATATATCCGTTGAGGTGGATCCATAAATTGTTGAGATGAGGTGAGGAATGGAATACTCCTAAAGGATCATAGTATAAAAATATTCGAGAGGTACGTAAAACAAGTTGAGAAAATAAGGAAAGTGGAGAAGAGAAGTAAAAAAAGAGTTAGTTAGAGGCACACAATGATGGGTCAAGCTCAATATGAAGAGAAAATAAATTGCACTAGGTGGTAGTGTGGAGGAGTATGTTGCTCCAGAGAGGAGAAAAAACAACAATAGGCCCACAAAGAGGTGTGGCATAGAGGATAGTGTGTCGAGTGAGGATACAAGTAGTGATACTATTGAGGGAAAAGGTGATCGAGTCCACACCCCTTGGATATTGTGGAGTGCCAGAACCTTATAGGAAGATGAATAATAGAGAATTGTTGTGCTGATTAGAGGAGAGCATTATGTGCAAAGAAGTATTGCATTGTTTAGGGAATAAGGTAGCATGAAAAGTGGTAGTGTGTGGATAGGACCGAGAGACAAAGTCCACATTTATGGTGCATCGATAGGAATAACAGATAAATCAGACATTTGTGGTGCAAAGATAGGACAAGAAGTTAGAGTGCAATGTGTTGGTGCACTAAAAGAAGAGGAAGATGGAGGCTCCCCTGGTGGTGGGGGAGACAAATTAAAAATAGTAGATTGTCTTGCACAACTGGAAGTAGGAAACTCTTAGGGTCACCTCACAAGAAATTTTAGAAGAAGATGGACTTACCCCCTATTTGTACCACCCCATTTGCACATTTTTAATCAATAAGAAAAAACAACACATAGTGAAGCAATCGGAGCAAAAGAGAGAAAAGAATGAGACAAAATTGAAGAGATGAGTGAAGAAAAATGTGAAGTTAGCAATACTTTACCCCAAGGAATATTGATGTGGCAAAATCAGACCACTAGAAGTTAGAGAGGAGGACCTAGCTAGAGTTTGAAGATGGAAAATTAGAACAATACCTTGATACTATCCATGTTCCATGGAATATGTAAGGATGGTGCATATCAAATTTAGATGACATGTGAAGAAATCTGGTCTGTGAAGAGAATCATAGATTAACCAACCAAAATCATGTAACTTGAGACCAAGTTCAGGGATAGAGCCTTGATGTGGTATATGAAGCATAAGGTTACTATGCTAGTGGGACATAGGAGGTCCCTGGTCGAGATTAATTAGGATATACTTACGGAGTTTTAGAAACCTAAGTGAGAATATCAATATATCATAGAGATAAAAGAGATAAAAAAGGAAGGTGATACCATATGGGATTATGACCAGTATTTTAAAATTTTATTAGATAGGATGAAGTTCCAAATTCATTAAGGGTATCATGGGGAATGGTTTATTGTAGTTTTACTCCCCTATATATGAGTTTCTCTTACCTAGTAGAAGGTGTCGACTCAAGCAGAGGAGGTAGAAATTTCCATGCGCCTAGAACCTATGCTAGGAGGGGAAGAGACGTTTATAGGTTTCACCTAGGTGCAGTTGAAAATGGCCAACCTAATAATTCACTTGAATGATATGGAGAATATGAAGGTTGTGTGTGAGAACATATGGTGTACCACCTATCGCTCAGAAGGGAATCATAGATATGAATTCGCTATCCTGCCAAATTATGTGGAAAAATGTACAACCAATCCATTTCCATTTGGGTCGATATAATTGAGTGAGATATGAAGACAATGGATCCATGTGCCACTCTACTTCACAACCTTGAATAAGTACCAAATGACAACTCATACTCCATTTTACGAGTTTCGTAAATCTGTCGAGAATGATTTCAATAACTGCCACTCACTACAGTTAATGCAAGATAATAATCACAATGCATTCTCTATATAGGAACAAAAGAAGGGTGGTGAGTGAGGTGGTGTGGAAAGGGGAAAACTCCAAGGAGGTCCCCGATGTGGATATGAGTGTGGTCGTGATCGAGGGGGAGGTAGACCCCCTACATGTTTCAATTCTAGAGAACTTGGTCATGTGTCAATTTTTTATACAAAAATGTGCATGCTTTGCACATACTGCTATAGTCTTGAGAATATCACTGAAGAATGTCCCAACTTGTTGAAAAAGAGGGAAGAAAAAAATACCAATTGTAATATGGTGCATGCGGAGCTGTGCAAGAATAAGAAGAAGAATGAGGAGGAAGATATATGGGTAGTAACTCGAGGAGAAGAAAATATAGGATCATACATTGAGCATGGTGAAGGATCAAGTCAAAAGTCGAAAAATAAGGATGAGGAAGTCACCTTAACCCCCTTTAAGGAAGGTATAATTTTGAGATTGGAAATTTATCTAAGAATGTAGAAACCTTGGTGAATATTACTAATCCTTAATATGGAAAGTATAAAATGTTTGGCAATATTTTTTAAAAATATTCAAATTTCAATGGATTTTATATAGTTTCTATAAAATTTGGGCTATTTTTAAGGTAAAATAATTTTATTCTATAGATTTTGGATGAATCACTTTTAGAAAAAATGGAAATTGGTGATCAGTTTTTTGGAAAAAGAATGAAAAATTATCCCATGGGAGATATATATCCCCTAAAATTTTTCATTCTCTAAAGTTTGTTGTTGTCCAACAAAAGGAGTTTTTGTGTGATGCACAAAAATCAGTGGAAGTAGAAACAACACGTGAGGATCTACAACACGCAACTCAGAGGTCTATTGAGGAGGATCAGATCTAGGAAGAATTAGAGAGAGTGACAAAAAGGTTGTTGGGAAATATTAGATCTGCGAGGAGTTACAACACACGACACAGAGGTCTATGGAAGAAGCTCATGTGCATGAGGAATTGCAGTGTGGGACACAAATATAGCTTGAGGAGGCTCACCTACATGAATAAATACAACACATGATTGAATGGTAAATAGAGGAGGCTCACAAATAGGCTAAGTTGCGATGCGCTGAGAATAAAGCGTATGAAGAAAATTTCTAGGAGGAATTGGAACACACAATGTGTGTAGAAGTATTAGATAACTTTGGTTGCATGGAAGAATTTGAAGACCAAGTAATTTATTTCTTGCATTGTTGTTTGCGAATGCTCAATTATCTAGAAGCTACAAGTAAGTTGAAACATATGTTAGATACTTGCATGTAGGAAAAATTAGTGGAGGAAAAAATATCATCCCCATTGTTAAAAAAAAATGTTTGTTGGGTCAATAAGCATAAGCACATTGGCCAAGAATTTAATCCATATTCTACATTACTATGAATTACTAGGCAGTGAATAGGCCTTTGATAATAATGTGGTGTTAAACTTGAAAAAGAGGTTGATGTCTTTTGAAATAGACACCTTGTGCATGGTGACACCACTAGATCCATATGAAGGTGAAAAATATAATGATCCCATGGATGAGGATGCACAAATATTAGTCATTTAAAATATTTATAATATCATAGGTTGTAGGGAAGACTACATCGACCCCACCACAGATGGAGAGTTAATATGGAGAGATGTCAAGTCTTATGACACATATTATAAGGATGTGATGAATTGATGTAAATAAAAGATATATGAAGTATCAACAACGAGGTGCATGCATATTTCTACAAAGGAGTGTGGGGAAGAATTTGGATCATATCAGTATGATGGATAGGAACCAGTGGATACCTTTATTTACTAAATACAACACATTCCCTAGCATAAGAGGGCTCTTGCACTTGATACAATACTTCTAAGAATTCTTGTTTGTTGGTGTTTTTCACATGAAGAGTCATATCATGATTGGGAATGTATCAAGGAATCCATGATGGAAAGGGTTAGACCCAACATGGACATTTGTACATGTTAGTCCCTAAAGTTTCACTTGACTACTAAAGGGCCAGCTAGGGTATCATTAAGTTATTGCAATGGTTTTATGGATAAATATTTGTATGGGTTTTGAAATTGGTTTGGTTTGAGGGTACAAAAATGGGTAAAAAAGAACAATATCAATATTTGATCTCAAGAACAAGTTCCTATCACACTTGGTTAGTAACTGGTAGTCAATATGATGGATTAGATAGAAGATTTTAACATAAAAGACAGAGACATGTGAGTTTCAAATATGTACACTCACATAGGAAAATTCTTGGTCCTAGATATCATTCAAGAAGAAGAAACATGTACTTACATACAATTTAGGAAATGAGAGAGCAATCAAGAAAATATTTATTGGATTTAATCATAAACAATAGATATCAACTATTTTTTCAAAGATAAACATGCATTTAAGTAAGAAAAGAAAGAATAGAAGACAAGAAGATAATTCTAACCATCAGATAGCCATTTCCATTTAGTGCAAAATGAAATAAGTCCCAGCTTTACAATCAGAAAAAAAGTTTTCTATAATATCATCACTCCTACTTCTTTCAATTTTGTTAGTAAGTTTGCTTTTAATAAAAAATAATTGGTTTCAATAGATCCTATTTCCTAGATACAGTTTTGATATGATCCTAGTTTCTAGCTAGCATCTAGGAGACAAATCCTATTGCATTCATTAAATAAGAATCCAAAAAATCTAGTCTTTAGGAAAATGACCAGTTTCTAAGACCAAATCACAATCACATAAATATTATGATCCTATAAAATAGATGTTGTTTCAACTACTTCAGAATTCATGTACTAGCTCCTGTGATGAAGAACAGGTCGAATTGATGAGTTGTAAATTCAACCATAGCTAGGCAATTTTTTAGGAAACGGAAAATTCGCAAAATATGGAAAAATTGCCTTCAAGGATTCACCTATATATCCTCATTGGTTTAATTTTTCACAAAATGGTCCACGTTTCACCTAAATTAGTCCATTCTTTGTTAAGAACCAAACATCAATATAGCATGGAAAAACCTCAGGAAAAGTACTCAACGCCTTGAAACAGAGATAATTTCAAATAATAAGCCTCTTCGAGGGGGCAACCTCCTTTTACCCCACTTAAATGTTCAAGTACAAGATGATTCAAAATGAAAATGTCTCCTTGGTATATATAGGAGACTAGGAGGTATAATTACAACTAATGGCCTAAAGCCGACATAAATAAAATAGCATTACTAATATAATATGCTCCAATTAAGGGGTAATGAGACAACATTAGGGCTTAACATGCCCCTCCCCTTGATACAAGTGTTGTTCACAACACTTGAGTAACTATGGATACTTCTGTATAAAAGACTCATCTTACCAAGTGGAATCTTCAGTCGGTAGTTTCCTCCATTTAATGAGATACTCTGAAATGGATCTATTACTTAGCTGGCGAATTCTTGTGTCCGTGATGGCTTCAGGCTCCAATATGATTTTTCCTTCCTCGTCAAGTTCTGGAAATATAGTTTGAACTGGGATCTTGTCACCTACAACCTTCTTTAAGCATGAAACATGGAAAACTGGGTGTACTCGTGAAGAT
>JASDQU010331460.1:0-12848 GCA_032191745.1 Picea mariana | reverse complement strand
GAGTACTTTTCCTGAGGTTTTTATATGATATATTGATGTTTGGTTCTTAACAATCATTAAGATACACATGGGAGACTGAAATCAGAAATCTGATTTTTTATACTAACTTCATTCTGAGATACAAAGAAAAATTTTATTTACAAACCCCTGTGAGGGTGAGGACCAAAGTCAGATTTAGAAGTCTCTGATGGGAACCATACAAAAAGACTCTGACAACCAAAGAAAATCGAAGTTAAAGATCTAGATGAGCTTGCCATAAAAATGTTGTCACTTGACTCTGAAAAATATTCTTCATCAGTCATGAAATCTAATCCATAAACAAACAAGAACACACAGACTGTCAAAGAAAGATCATATGCCTTTAGAAACAAGTTTTTGAAAGATATGATTTAGTTTTGAATCATGTTGCCTTCAATAAGACCCTGTTGTCATCAAGAAATTTTAGCTTTATAGTAAACTCAGAATGAATGAAAAAAAGAAGTATCTCACAAGTACAGAGAAGACCTTATATCAAAAGTTCTCCTTATGTTCTCTCTCTCTTTGTCTCTTCTTTTGATTGATCTTTTATTCTTTCACAATAAGTTATGGTAGTTTTACTACCTTTCTTTTGTTAAGCTTAATTAGCTTAACTAATTAGTTGAGACAAAATAATAATAATACATAAATAAGGGTATATTTAAATAATAACTAAGTAGGTTGGACCCCTTGTCACTCCAATTTTCATTTCTTCAATGATCATCAAAATATGAAATATAATACCCCAAAAATTAACTCAAATATTTGCCTTCTAATTCCCATCCTCATATTAATAGTCAAATATTTTAGTATCAAAATAAATCATGACTATATCCAAAAATAGAATCATATCCATGTTGTCCAAAACAAATATGTCTAAATGTATATTTGTTGTCCAAACATTTTGTCATAGCAATAAAAACTATCCTCAAACGAAAATAACATTAAAAACATTAAAAACCATATTTATTGTGAGAGGCGTTTTGCCTCTTTTCACTGTTGCCTTCTCTTGATCTCTTTTATGATTTGGCATGTGCAACAGCCTTCAATTGATTGGAACCTTGAGGATGGATTTCACTGATGACACGGGAGCAACTATCCTTGAGGTGGAGATTAGAGAACATTGATTCAGAGGAGTCTTTGGAAGACTGGGAGGGATTAGCCACTTCTTTTCTTTTATCTAATTATGGCTCGGGAATGGTAGTTTTTAATCTCTTTCTTGCATGAGAGGATTGTACTAGCGAGGCAACATGATCAGCTTGGGTATTTGGGTTGAATGGCGGTGGAGGAGGGGGCAATGGCAACGATATTGTAAGCCAACCATTATGACGTGCAACAAGTTGATGGGTGATCTCTTGCCAACCATCATTGGTAGGTGGTTCTGGCTACATAGAAACATTAGAGGGGACACAAATACCAGAGAAACTTTGGTGTAGCTGGAAAGGAGGCCTCTCAGGTCTAGGTTGCAGAAATCCTTGGCCAACTAGATTAAAAAACCCAGCTTGGAAAAGTTGATTTAGTTCTTGCAGATTAGTGTCAAAATGTATTGAAAATCATGGCCTTTTATGGCCTCTTTACCTATTATTTCATCTACCTTTGTTTGCACCTCTATCATTGCTGCCCCTGTGTTGACGGGAAAAATTGATCGTCCGTCAACTGGAAGAGTGGAACCGGTCCGGGGTTGTCTAATAACCCAAGCCGTTTGGGATGAACCACCCTGATGGGTTTAGCAGCTCCATTGGCCGATCTAAGGTCCTAAGAAAACAAAAAAGGAAAACTAAACTACAATAACTAACTAAAACTAACTATTAAACAAACTAACTAATCTAACTATAAAGAAATAAAACAAACTAATAAACTAATCTAATTAAAACTAACAATTAAACAAACTAAACTAAAACTAATTATTAAAACAAACTAAACTAATCTAACTATTCTATATATACAATATACTAACTACTACTATACTAACTCTAACTAATTAACTATCTAACTACTAACACAAATAAATCTTATTCACAAAATGTACAATATCTACAATTTACAGATTTAAATAAAACCTGAAAAACTCATTTATGTTCTTCCCTGATGACAGAAAAAGATATTTTTTGTTGATTTTATGATTTTATGAACAAGAGATCAAACAAAAACTAACTAACTAAATCACCAATCTAAACTACAAATATATCTAACTAAAATACTAATATTATACTAACAAATTAATGAAAATAAATTACAAACTGACCTGGAGAAATACTCCAGATTTGCCCTGTGTATGATGATTGTTTTAGCTGATTGGAAGAGGAAACCCGCACCGAATTATCCAGTAGCTTCACGTAAACGATGGCTGCAGTGCTCTTCAAGTATGATTACAGGACAAACAAGACATAAAAATCACAACAATCATATGATTTATAAATCTCCACAGTTAGATAAACCCGTATGCAAAGACTTATACAAAATAATTCAATTGATGAAGAAGAGAAATCTGTCATTCATTAACTGGACTAAGTAATTGTTGTATTTTTTAAGTAATGAAAGAACTCAGGTACGAATCACATAAAATGAATCACATCATTCTGCAATAGACCATGATAGCTAAAGTAGTCTATAATCAATTGCTAATGATATGCATAAACTTGAAACAAAAAATTGATATTATGAAAGCGAAAGCTGTGGCAGAACATCAACTTATGTCTCAGTTTGTATTAGAAATCCATAATCCTGGTTCTCCCACAAGCGAGGATGTCTTATTACAAAAAATAATAAGTATTTATAGGTTTTCCACAGGGTAAAACCTCCCTATGGAAGTTATCAAAACTGTTTACATAAATCTGGGCAGATATCCCCAGTTTAACTAAACTAGGAACCTACAATAAAACTAAAATACACAAATATTCAAATATTCTCCTAGCCTGTCCAACATATCCCATGCAATTCGAATTTACCTGAAAAGGGTCAAAAATGGACAAGTTAGAAGGATCCTTTATTAATAAAATAATAAAAATCTAATTCTATAGACTAGCTACAGAATCTTGCGATTCTGTAGCTGGTCTAAATAAGACACAGAATCAGCATTAAAATCGATTGAAAATCTTTTGAAGAATTAAATTCAATTAACATCCAATAACTATTTGAAAATGAATCACTGAAGTTGAAATTGTTATACCATTCGAAATCAAACAGGATCAAGATCAATCAAATGATCATAGAGATACGCGTACTTTGTTACTTTTGTTACCACAAAATCAAACAAACGGAATCATAATCAAACAGTTATGAAATCGTTTGATATCCAATTGAAACTGATATAATCAAATAAATCATGGGCAATCGTTATGCTGCCTTATCAACAGGAGATTCGATCGAATCCAACAAGACCATTTTCAAATCTTTATAACTGTATGGATCGACTCTAGCTGGCACAAAAATCAATTCAAATGAAATCATTATAGGATCAAATAATTGGTAACAGAATTCATAAGAATTATCCGATCGTTTGTTATTACAAATTGGGCAAACAAGATCGATTGATTTTGATCAAAATCGTTCCATTCAAACGAATTATAACCGATTTTGATCGAGATAACCTAGGTTGACCAATTCGTTTTTTAAATTTAAAATCAAACAGAGCAGCAATTATAATCCGAATCCAACTCATAAAAAATCTTCCCAACTCAAGATATGGAATAATCCAATCAGAATAAGAGTGAATCGAATAGTTAAGGTTTTCACATAGTTATTACGAATCAAAACCATTCACGATTCGGGCGCATTTGCAAAGGCTTAGATGAGAGCATTGTTTTCATACGAACAGAGTAGTTCCTTCCAAACTGAAACCGAACAGAGTTGTATTCTTGTTCTTAGAATATTACATGACACGAGATATTACAAGATCGTAACAACCAAACTCATTGAAATCATTTGCCAATCACATCATATGAACAATAACGAAATCAAATCCAAACATGATCGTATTCTAAATTGAGCATGAAAAACTTCATGTTCGGAGTAGATACAAAACGAATTCAATTGAAGGCAAACCATCAGTTTTGTTAACTCAATCAGACAAATGAACAAATCAAATCCAAACGAAGACCATTCGAATCCCATAAAAATCTATCAATGGCTAAACTGAGAATGATCAACTCATGCATCCAAAACGAAATTCCATTTATTTTTAGCAAAGCGAAAAATATACAGGATGAACACATTATGACAGAGCCATTTCGAAATATAAACAGAGTTATTCGAAGACCAAATTCCAATCACTATATTAATCATGGTCATTCACACAACTAAAACGATGTCAAAATTCATACATGTATGGCTGGATCACGATAATTTGGAGTTCATAACTAATGTGGCCAATTCAACATTCTTGAAAATGATGGAGCCAGTTGTCTTCTGCTTCTTATCAATTGCTTAGAGTTGGTCTCTTTGGCTGGTCAACACTGCAACTCGACTTTCTAGAGATTGAATTTTCGATTGGAGTAGGGGAACATCGATGTAGTATCGTTCCAACCACAAATCACATTGGTCACAGGACGACTGTGTGGGCTTTGAAAAAGTAGGCGAGGGTTTGGACATATTGTTGAGGGTTTCGTTAGGAAGTTTGATACCAGGGTAGCTAGGGTTATTCCTTAGGCAAAGGGGAAGATTCGAAACGAAATCATAAGGTGGCTCGAGGCATAAACCCTGTGAGTAAGGGTATTCACTGACTAGGAAACGTTCTACGTCAGAATCCGAATCCTCACTAAGGACAATGGGCTTCTGCTCAATCATGGGTTTAGGTTTATTTCTAGCCATCCTTGAAATAAGCCGAGTGTTCTTTTTACCCTTGGCATTAGCAGTAGGGTTTTCCTTAGTCTTTTTGCTCATAGGTCTCTTTATAGTCTCGGCCTTCTCTGCCACAACGTCTAGTAAATCAATAGCAGGGTCGACCGAAGGCTTAGGAGAGGGCAATAGGATATGGAAGGGCATGGGTGGCCCAGCCTTGGTTTCATTCACCACAGGCTTGTCAACCTTAATAGGGTCTGTGTCATCGAAACCATTTCGAGCGATGAAATCTCTCCAGCTATCACCATGTAAACTCAAGTGATAAACAATGATAAGTTTAATAATCCCATGGTGGAACAGGCTACTGTCAGCCTTCTCCTTTTTAAACCTTTTCGACATTTTATATAAGTTGCGCTGAAAGTAGAAAGGCATATTCAACAAATACCCTATAAAATTCATTAGCAACCGTAGGTGGTAGAGAAAAACGAGTCTGTATCGACCTTCATAGGTCACAAACTACTTGACTACCATCAAAAGGTCATGCCATCATGGTTTAAGAATAGATATGGGCATACCTCTGTCACAAGAGGTGACTTTGCGCGAGAGAAACATCAGCGGCCATGGAACCTCTTCCACTTTCAAATTTTTGAACCAACGCTGGCCTGTGGTAGGTAACCCTGTAGCAGAACTGATAAATCCCTCATCGATTTCCAACTAGATGTCACCCACCTTGGCTCTACAACCATAGAAAGTCAGATCGGACTGTTGTGCCACAAATAAGTTAAAACCCTCAAATCTCTGCACGAAGTTGAGCCAACCATTAGCCTCCAAGTCTTTCCAGGCATTGTCAAACATTAACAAGGCTTGGCTACCATTTGGCTCGATTCGCACGACGGGTGCCATGGAGCCAAATACACAGTAAGCCCAGGGTTTAGATCATAGCACCACAGGAGCAAAATGCACGCAGGGCTATCCAAGCTAACAGAGGTAAACAGTGAATAAGGGATAGGCATAAATGCCATCATGCGAAGGTGGTGGAGTTTATCTCTGCCATGCATAATAGTTATTACCAAAGTACAACCGTCATCTTATAGTTGTTCTACCCATTATAGCATAATTCAACAATCATGTCACTTGGTCGACCAATGAATCCAATGGTAAGTGTATAAACCAACGAGCGCAATCAACGTTGTGCCATAGTTTTGAACCATCAATCATTCAATTTGAAACCAAAACCAAATATTTAACCATACGCCAATGAATCAACTCATATCAATAGTTTAACCAATGCGTGAATGCGTTTGAAACTAGGTGTCATACCAAATGAAATATATCAAGGGTTTAATCATAACATCGATATATTTTCATGAAACCAATGATCAAGTAGATCAAAACACATAAATCCAAATGTCAATGCATCACAAACTTAGTGAGACAAAGTCACACAATTAATCCAAGAATGTCCAATGAGTACAGATCGAAAGGGTTTTTACAAACTGCATAGCGATAAATGAAATGCAAGTGCAATAGGCATATTGACAAGAAAGATAACGACAGTTCAATTAGTGATTCTAATGCGGCTTCGAAAGACCAACGTTTTCATGCTTACAGTCGTCAAAACAAAACGAAAATAAGTGTGCAAAAAGGCGTAAAGAATAAAAGTGTCGTTCATTTGAAAATTGCGACGAAAAATCGATGTTTGCAAAACATTGGTGTAGGCAGCTTATAAGACAATGGGAAAATGTGATTTGGCTACCAACAATGGCGACACACTAGTAGAAGTAGTTATCTCTGCCAAAAAGAATAAATTCATATTAGGACAGCAAAGATAATTTTAACTCAAAAACAACAACCAGAAAATAGTATAAACATCATCATTAACCAACTATTCCAGCAGTGTTTCAAAAGATGAAAACTGATAACAGTCTTAAGATCAGCAAGTCACGATATTAAAGATAAAATCTTCAATACTGTTGGCATAGAAACTGCTGCCAGCAGGCGTCCATAGCCTCGACATGGTTGCCATTTAACCCAGTCTGACATCTGTATCCTGCCAAGATGTTCTAGATCATCATAAAGGATGTTAAAGAGGTTTCTTATTTGCAAATTTTCATATACCCGACATTGCTTCGCTGCCAGCGGGCCTATTCAGTAACCCGGCGAAGTTGTCTTGGCATCATGCATGCTTTTACCTACTGCCAGCAGACCTGTTCAGTATCTCGGCGGGTTTTACAAGCACTTCCCACAGCTCTTATTAATAATTTATTTTTATTATTTTTTTCATAGATATGTATTTGAGCGGGGTGACGCTGAAAATCATGATACTTTAACATATTTTTTTCAAACCTCATCAGAATTTTTTAGAACTGTCCTTTATTTAGATCCAGAGATGTTTTATTTACAAAAACAACTTCCTAAGGCAAGGAGACATCCTCTGAGTCATTCCTTTACGGAATAGGGATAGCGTAAAAAGATAATGGATGATCATGACGAACTTTACTCAGAGATCGAAATCAGACATCTTCTTTTAAACAACAAGTTTTTCCAACATAGATATAAATCTCAGAAATATACCATTGATGTTCATACCTTTTTCTCAGCAGTTATTTTAGCGAAGGAATTTTCTTAGGTCTGCATAGTTCAGTGTACAGGTATGTGTGTTTGAAATAAAACACCAACTGATAAATTCAAAGAGAAATCAAAACAAAAAAAAAAAAGCAAATGAAAAAGCACACAAAATCAAAATATGTACATAAAATACAAGGGTTGTTATCAAGCAAAGTATCTTTTCAAGGCTTGGCCATTCACCGGGTAGGTGTCAAGCTGCCCTTCAAGATTCTGCAATCGAAAAGAACTAGGACCCAACTTTTCAGCAATTAAAAACGGTCCAAGCCATAAGTTTTGAAATTTTGTGTGCTCTCCCTTTCCCTCATGCGGTTTGTCCCATTTCAAGACGAGATCACCTACTTCAAAATTCCTATCAGAAGCAGAGTTAGAATCGAACTATCTTTTAACCAATTGTTGATGTTGATCTAACTTACGTTTAGCTTGGGCTCTTACCTCTTCTAGCTTCATCAAAGCATTAATTCAGTTTTCTAGAGGGGGACAATCTTCTTCTTGAACTTTCTATGACAACTGAAGCGAAGGAAGAAGAATGTGAGGTGGTAGAATTGCTTCTCTTCCATAGACGAGAAAAAAGGGGGAGTTACCTAAGACTGCTTTTGGCATTACCCTATCAGCCCACAACGCGTTCAATAGTGCATTGTGCCAATTCTTGTGATTTTCAACCACCATTCTCTTGATGATTTTGATTAAGTTCTTGTTCGATGATTCTGCCAATCCATTGTCCTGGGGGTAATAGATAGCAGAATACTTCAGCTTAATCCCTTTTTCCAAAGAGAACTCGCTCATCTCAAGAGAGGAAAAGTAAGAAGCATTATCGAAAACTAAACAGTCAGGGACACCGAAACGAGTGATAATATTCGAATTTAGAAAGGCAATTACCTGACTAGTGTTAACAGTTCTTAATGCGGAAGCTTCAGACCATCGGGTAAAGTAATCCGTGGTTGTCACAATAAACTTTTGTTGTTGTGAGGATGGAGGGTTGATTGGACCTATGATATCAAGGCCCCACTGCTGGAAAGGAGAACCTACTGAAACGGATTGCAAAGGAAAGGCTGGTTTTTGTAACCGCCCTGATGCTTTCTGACAGATGATACATTTACGACACAAGGAATGGGCATCTCTAAAAAGAGTAGGCCAGTAATAACCGGCTCTTAGAACTTTATGAGCAGTGGTGTCACCACCAAAATGACCGCCATCTTCTCCTGCATGCAACTCTATCAAGACTTTTTCTACTTCGTCTTTTTCAAGGCAGCGCATCAGAACGCCGTCAAAACTTTGACGAAACAGGATACCATTAATCAAATGAAAGGAGGCAGACTTTAACCTGAACGCTCTTCTCTTAGGGGGATCTAAGTGACGAGGTGATGACCCATGTTCAAGACAGAATCTAATATCGTCATACCAAGGACTAACAAGGTTTTGTGCGCAACAGATTAGACTTTGATCGCTTTATTCTAGGTTTGACGTATCGCTTTCTTCTTGCTATCTTGCCGTCGAATCAGCAACCAACTTACATAACCCTTGGCCTCTCACTATCTGAGTTGGGGTAATTTCTAAGTCATACTCCTGCAAGGAGGTGACCCAGTTAGCTCTCTTTTCTCCTAGTTCCTTCTGCACTAACAAATTCCTCACGGCTGGGTAGGGGACAATGACTTTCGTCCTTGACTTCAAAAGATAGGACCGGAAGTGCTTAACTACTTTGAAAATAGCATAGGCTTGCCGATCAACCGCTGGATAGTTAAGTTCAGCGCCTTTAAAAGCAGAGCTCATAAAGGCGATGGGTACTTCATGGTTCTTGGCATTCTTCTGAGTTAGGATGGCGGCATAGGAACGGTCAGAGGCAAAAGTATAGAGTGTAAAATATTGAGAGAAGTCAGGGCTCATGAGAGACGGAGCGTCTATTATGGCCTTCTTTATTGCATTAAAAGCCTGATTTTCTATGGGTCCCCAGTGATATTGGGTGTCTTTCTTAATCAAATTCTGTAAAGGCCTGACCATTTCGGAGAAACTGGGGACAAATCTTCTCACGAAGTTGATCTGACCTAAGAAAGATTGCATAGATTTTTGGGATGTAGGTGGGGGAAGTTTTGCGATGACTTGATTCCTTTCAGGGTCAATAATCATCTCTTCACTAGACACAATGAATCCTAAGAGTTTACCCTATTCTACTGCAAAAATGGATTTTTTACGATTCAGGGAGATGTCGTACTTACGACATCACAGTAGAACGGCTCATAAGTGAGCTAGATGATCATTTTTATTTTTAGAAAATACAGTCACATCATCCAAGTAAACTACAACGGACTGATTGATTAAGCCTCGGAAAGCAATGTCCATCGCTCTCTGAAAAGTGGCAAATCAATCCAAAAGGCATTTTGCGATAAGCATAAGTGCCCCACAGGGTACGGAAGGTAGTTTTGAGTTGGTCTGGTGGAGACATCAGGACTTGGTTGTATCCAGAAAAACCATCTAACAGGGATAGCCTCTCAGAACCAGATACCTGTTGAAGGATCTGTTCCATGGGTGGGACAGGATAGTTGTCTTTATCAGATGCTCTAATGAGGTTTCGTAAATCGACGCAGAGTCGGATTTCCCCATTTTTCTTCCGGACTGGGACAAGGTTGGAAACCCATTGAGTGTGCCTAACAGGAAAAATTATCTTAGCATTTAGGAGCTTATTCAATTCTTTTTGAACGGTCGGTTCTAGTTTAGGGTGCATTTTCCTCAATTTTTGTTGAAAGGGTAAGGTTTGGGGCTTCATCGGGATGACATGTTGTATGATATTAGGGTCAAAAGTTTTAAGCTCATCATATGTCCATGCAAAGACATCTTTAAATTCTTTGAATAATTTAACAAATGCAGCTTTTTCTTGTTGAGAACATCCCAACCCTAGATTAATGCACTGAGGATTTTCATTAGTTCCTAAGTTTACTTTTTCATAAGATAACGAGGAACTATTGGTTTTACAGTTGACCGTCTTTTTAAATTTATCTTCAAAATCATAAAACTTCTCTAATCTAACTATAGATTTGGGTATGGAATTTACCATGTATGAGAGAGCTTCGGGAGTTTTCGGATCAGGTATTACCGTAAAATTGTGCAAATTGTCGTCGTGTGTGCGTTCATCTATCACCGTGCCTTGAAAGGTTTCTTCCATGTGCAGAAAGTTAATAATCTACTTATCATCGTCAAATACTCTCCTGTTCATGATGTTGTCGGGAATGGATGGTTGAAAAAGCAGCTCAACGAAGAATGCATATGGGAACAAGCCTTCTACAGGAAGAAGTTTAGAAGCTACATTAGCTAATAGATCTGCTTCAGCATTATTCAATCTAGGAATGGAATTTATATTAAAAGCGGAAAATTTATTCATTAAATTCCATACCTCGGACTGGTATCTCTTGAGATGCGGAGAAAGACAGTGAATAGAATCTCTCACCTATCTAACCACTATTTCAGAGACGCCAAAAACAACCAGGTTTTGAATGTTCATATCCAGAGCTTTTCTGAGACCTTGCAGTAAAGCCTCATATTCTGCAGTATTATTAGTACATTCAAATTCTAGTCTACATGCAATTAATGTCCTGTTACCTGCCGGATCGATAATGATGCAGCCTGCTCCAGCTCCTTCTTTAGACTTAGACCTGTTGAAATAAAGAGACCAAATTTGATTTCCATCGAGCACATGGGACTGTTGCATAGAAGCTGTTGGTTGCATATATGTACAATCTCGGACTGTTGTTCTGGATTGATGATAGGTGAAGCCTCGGCCATGAAATTGCCGAAGAAGGTGTCCATCCCTTGGACTTTGGGTGAATCAGCAGAAGGTGTGAATGGTTCGTTAGGATCGTTCAAATCTGTGACTATGAACTTAAGGTAGCGTTCACGATTCACCTTGATCTTATTAGGCTTGTCGTTCTCTGGAAGCCATAGGTGAGACCAGTCTGTTGCAAAGTAACCATGTAGCTGCTTCGACCAGTCCCTACTTAAAAACAGACCATACACTTCTGGGATATCCACAACGATTATATCAATAACCTGATGAACCTTGGGGTTAGACGATAATCTAATAAGTACATTTTTTAGTTCGCCTATAACTTTAAGATTGATCCGATCAAGTTGTATGATTTTTAAAGTCGAGGGTTCAACTTCAGTGTTAATCTTCTGGCAAACAGACCAAGGCATCACATTGGATGACGCCCCTGAGTCTACCATACAATTGTGCACGTTTCTATTAAAAATATTGAAAGTTAACAAGAACGAAGGTACGTTTTTGTGAGTACTAAGGCTAGTAGCTTGTGGCTTTTTACTCGCAGTTTCTAAAGCTACTTTATCTACATTATTTACATTATTTACATGAAGGCTTCCTTTATCTTGAGGATCAGGATTATTTTTAGTGGAAGTCTTTTGAGGGACTTTTTTCTGCACAACCTTATTAATACTTGAATTACCATTTTTGCCATTCTCTGAAATATTTTGTAACATTTTTTGTAACAAAAATGGGAATTTCAATAACTCATAAACAGAAATGTTAGCTCTCAACTTTTTAAGATCTTCAACTACATCATAATCTAAGTTGGGGTTCAGATTACTCTGTTTAGTCTCAGCTGGTTTAGATTGTTTTGGAGGCGAAGTTGTAGTGTTTTCTGTAGAAGGTTTATTTGTTGTCTTACTCCTGGTATTATAAGGATGAATTGTCTCGAAGTTAGCTTGAAAGATGTTATCCGAGAAGTGTCCAAAAATGTTTGGAGAAGGCTCTTCTTCTTGAACTGTTTCTTGTTCAACTACCTCCTGAGGGATCTCAGGGGGCATCTAGTTATCTTGGGCTTCTAGAATTGTTTGAAGGGTGCATTGCAAACTTTCTAGATTAAGGCCTTCAGTGGTTGGATTAGGTCGGTTGGTAGGAAAAGGCTTCCGGAAAGGAGGTTTGTAGGGTCCTTTACTTGAGGAAGCTTCTTCAGTCGACCTTTTTAAGTCTATAACTTGATTTGAAAGTTTTTGAACAACTTTAGTTAAGTTTTCTAAATCAGAGTTTTCAGGTTGTGTTTTATTTTGAGTGGGTCTGGGGAGGATTTCAATCTTCTTTTTGGAAGAAGAACTAGTCTCGGTTTCGTTGCTAGAAGAGTCTTTAAGACTAAGTTTGTCTTTTTCAATCTGGCTGGCCTCCTCGAAGGCCTCTAACAACGTGACTTTCTTAGATTGTTTAACCCAAATAGCTATGCTTTGATGTAAAGCTTTAGTGTATTAAGCTATTATAAGACTCTTGGCAGGCATGGAATCCGCAGGGATTCGGTTTTTAAGTGTTAAGAATCTTTGATTAAAGTCTTTAACTTTCTCTTTTGGGTTCATTCTTAAGCTAGAAAGATCCATGACTAGGACTTCCGGAGGTTTACCGTCTCCGAATTTTTCCAAAAAGCATGACTCGAAAT